>RCUC01130164.1:0-16715 GCA_003697995.1 Taxidea taxus jeffersonii | reverse complement strand
GAATAACAGCATTATTCATAATAACCAAAAACAATACAAATGCCCATCAACTGATGAACAGATAAACAAAATGTGGTATAGCTATAAAATGGAATATTACTTGGCCTTAAAAAAGAATGAAGTACTGATACACGCTACAACAGAGAAACTTAAAAATACCATTCTAAGTGAAAGAAGCGAGACACAAAAGACCACGTATTGTTGGTTCCACATATATCAAATGCTCAGAATAGGCAAATCAACAGATTAAAAAGTAGATTCATGTTTGCCAGGGGTTGGGAGGGGTAAGAAGGAGAAGTGTCTGCTAACAGGGACAGGACTTCTTGTTGGAACAATGAAGGTGTATTGGACTTAGCAGTGATAGGTGCACAACTCTGGGAATATATGAAAAACCACTGACCTTATACTCTTTTTTTTTTAAGATTTTATTTAAAAATCTGACAGAGACAGCAAGCAAGGGAGATACAGAGAGCAAGCATAAGCAGGGGGAATGGCAGGCAGAGAAGCAGGCTCCCCGCTGAGCAAGGAGCCTGTGACCTTGTATTCTTTTTTTTTTTTTACTAGCTTTTTTGTTTTTTTTTTTTTTTTAGTCTCAGAACACATTTCACAAACTCTGTACTTTGTTGGGAGGAACCAGGTAAAGTTGAACATGTCCCCAAAGCAGCAGTGATGAGGGAGAAATCAGAAAGTGGAATAATCTGCCATGCTTCTGATGAGTTTTCTATTCCTTGGGCTTTTACCCCCACATGACCCTAAATTATGCTCCTAGATTAACCCATAAGAGTATACTACTATTAGACATGAATATGCATAACCATTAATTATGGGACCACCAAGATCCTAAAATCATTGGTTTGATAAAGTTATTGGTGTGACACTAACCTATTGCCAATGAGGGAGAACAAGGCAAGAGTTACAGTCTATTCCACTTCTTCTGGAAAAAAAAAAAAGCAGCATAAAGGGGCACATGGGTGGCTCAGTGGGTTAAAGCCTCTGCCTTCGGCTCAGGTCATGATCCCAGGGTCCTGGGATAGAGCCCCGCATCGGGCTTTCCGCTCGGCAGGGAGGCTGCTTCCCCCTCTCTCTGCCTGCCTCTCTGCCTACTTGTGATTTCTATCTGTCAAATAAATAAATAAAATCTTTAAAAAAAATAGCAGCATAAACACCAAGGAGTTGCCAGTTATCACCGCAGACACTTTGCAGAGTCAGACAGGCAGTATAAGACAAACCAGTAGGGAAGGCTTGTGCTTTGAACTGATGAAGTCAATCTAAAAAGTGTTACAGATTTTTTTCAAGAACAATACATATATCCATACACAAGAAAGAAAAAGAGAGTGAGGAAAGAGCTTTGATTTGCTTTTATAACAATAGGACTGGTTTGGGTGGCTCTATCCACACACTTTCCCCTGGGTTCCAGAAGATAAGGGTATGTTCTATGGCTATAATATGAGCCTTTCTTTATGTAAAATTTAATGACACCCTGGCCTCATTATTTCCAGGCACTTCCAATTCTTACATCTGGAAAATTAAAATTAAAGGTGTCTTTATGATATGAAGGTGTCCTCAGATCTCAGACAGAAATGGTACAAAGTAGTGTCAATACCATTTGTTAGGTGTACTTACTATATTCTTAAATTCTTTTATTGAGGAGGAGTATAGCTTTGGCCACCCTAAGTACATTAGAAAATTAGACCCTTGAGGTGGTTGCATTTAATTCTTGGGAGAGGTACTTTATAAATTTTGAGAAATATTAGCCAAAGCCTTAATTAGTAGTGTGATGCGTTCATTAGAAAGGAGGAGGAATTTGATTCCAGGTCATAAAGCAAGTTAGTAGCAGAGCTAAGACATGGACCTAGACTTCTGACTCCTTTCACCCTATTATCACATTTGGAGGCCTCCTTACTTAAGGCCTGGTAAAATATTACCTCATATTCATATAGCTCTTAGTGCCCCACCACATTCAGCATGTACAATCTCTCCTTTTGGCCTCTCAACGACCCTGTGTGCTAGAGACAATAAATGCAAGTGTTCTCTTTGAGGATAAGGTTGCAACTCAAGAAGACACATAGTAGTCTATAATAGAGTCAAGACTAGCGCCCAGTTCTCCCAATTCCCTCTCCGGGGCTCTTTCTACCATGCCATCCTGTTTGTCTGGTCCCTTCTATCAGTGAACTTTGGTTTGAGACACCAGAATTAAAACGACAGCTCATTTTTTTAAAATTACATATTTTTTTGTAGGTACAAAATGAAATATTTAAATCTCTCTGCCCCCTTTCCTCCGAGGTACTTAAACGTTAAACTGAGTTCTCTAGTTTTGCACTGTCCGGGAACTACTTTTCTAGAGAACTACCCTAATTAAGTTGAAACAAAAATTTAAATACATGAACTAGAAGGGAAGATGCGTCTGCAGTCCTCCCTTATTTCTGGCCCACATCAGTCTCTATTGCCATGGATGAGTTTCTCAAACCAGGGCACATGGCCAACGACTATTTGAAACGTCTGGTATTCCCCCAAACATCTAACAGGCTAGCAGTAGGTGGAAAGTGCAGGGCCCCGGGGCACAGATGACCTGAATTCTAGACTTAGCCTTAACCAGTCTCAAACCCGGTGTTGCCTTAAGAAGCCACTTAAACTTTAGGTGGTTCCGTTCACTGCAAAACGAGGGGACTGAGTCAGTGCATGCAGACAAACATAACCGTGTGATTGTACTTACGCTTTACCCACGTCATCCAACAATGCGCATTTAATGTACTATTGAGCTTCCTTCGTCAGCAGTCGCGTGCTCCTCCCCTCTCCGAAGCACGGGTGGGCCTCCCGCGGCGGACGGAGCCTGGGCTTGGTAGCCGAAGCCAGTCGGCCGAATGACAACCTAAAAGAAAGGCAAACACCGGCGGCTGGACCCCGCGCCACCCGCAGTGCCCTAACGGTTCCTAATTCGGGGCGGTGGGGCGCGCTGGTCTGCGCTCCCCGGCCCCGCCACCTGTTCCCAGCAGCCAATGGGGCGCGCGCGGAGGGCGGCGGGGCGGGGCGAGCCTACAAAAGGCCGGGGGCAGTGCGCCGCGATATCCCCTGTTGGCGCGCTCCCGGGAGGCTCGGACGGACGCGGCCGAGCACTTGGAACATTCCGCTGGTGGACAAGCCGGGCGCGGGGCGATGCTGCGGGTGCGGTGTCTGCGCGGCGGGAGCCGCGGCGCCGAGGCGGTGCACTACATCGGCTCTCGGGTGCGTGCGCCTCTCGCCTCGGCCGGCGGCCGCGCGCGCTACCCCTCGCCTTCCCTAGCTTTCCCCAGACAGCATTGCATGACAGTGTCCCTGGGTCCCCCTTGGAAGCTCAGCTTCAAGAGCCTTTGCTGGCTGCTGGGAGCTCGGCGGGTTCCGGGGAAAGCGGGACAGCCATTGGGGCCACACCCGTGGGCCTCCTGGGCCGTCACTGCAGGGGGCGCCGCCCTCTCCGCAGGACCCCGATTTGCTCCAAGAGGGCACCTGCCCGGCGTGAGGGTGTGGGGGCGACGAGTGACACTAACACAAGGATGGAATTACTGGGCTTCAGTACCGGGGGTGGGCATAGAGTTGGGGAGCCTTCGGGGAAATTGGTGTGGTGTGGATGGACGGAAGAGGAGGCAAGCTGGGAATCTGGGATGGAGAGGGAGCAAGCAGGCCCACTCCAACAGTAACATGTAGTCCCGAGACCAGAGAGGAGTTGGAGCTAGTTCAGGCTGTGCCCAGACTTTCTGCCGGGTCCCCGTCCTCCACTCCACTTGACGGTTTGTAAGCGTGCGTCTGCAGACCTCCCTAGCTCCCTAGACAGGAATAGCCGGGCAGTTTGGCTCTCTCCTGGCAGCTGCTTCCAGAACAGCTGTCACTCTCCCTCCTGCTTTGGTCCCCACCCTGGCTCCCCTCCTGCCTCCTCCTCAAGGCATTTAACAGAGTTGGAGCGACATTGGGCACAGGGGTGCGGTGTGGGGTGTGGGTGGTGTTTTGAGATTTGCGCGGTGGGTGAGGGACTCTATTGTAGATTTTTTAGGCCCTGGATTTTCAAAAAAGGCAGTTTGTAAGTCCTTAGTTCTCTTTTATGGTTGTGTAAATTTGTACTTGGGTTAATTCTATCATGGCTGGGATACTATGGACCATCTGTGAAATGGAGCAGATGGCACTTGGTTACTCTCAGAATTGAAGTGCCAAAGAGTAGAAGTGTGTGTTAGCAATGCAAAATTTTTAGTTTGAAGCTGATTATTCTGAAAGATAAGGTTCTTTATATATGCTCCTACATTCTCATTTGGAAAAAAAAAAAGTCTAATATTGGTGACTTTTAACACTGAAGGGGAAAGGAGGCTTCTTCCTCCAGCTGGACTTGGCAGGGAGATATGGAGCAGCTTTCTGTGGTTTTCTAGGAACAGGGTGATCCATCATCTATGGAAGGGTTGCTTAAAGCTTGATTAAAACTTGAGTGCAGAAAACCATTCTGAGATATAAGGATAGAATCTTCTGAGGGGCTTTAAAGAGTTATGTCAATTCACATATAGAGAAAAAGATAGTTTATAAAAAACAAGAAGGGAAAACTATAGTCCCACTACCCACCTATATAGTAACTAACATCTTGATTTACATTCTCCTAAAGGATTTTAAATGTCTATATTATGCTGGGTTTCATTCTATCTCCTCCTGCTTGCAAGTACTGTATAGGAATATGCAATAATCTCTTCTCTGTTCTTGGAAGCTTGGAAGAACCTTAACAGGGTGGGTGCAGAGAACTTTCCAGAGCACCCAGGCAGCTACTGCTTCCTCCCGGAATTCCTGTGCAGCTGATGATAAGGCCACTGATCCTCTGCCGAAGGACTGCCCCGTCTCTTCTTACAACGAATGGGACCCGTTAGAGGAGGTGATAGTGGGCAGAGCAGAAAATGCCTGTGTTCCACCATTCACTGTGGAGGTGAAGGTAAAGCAAGGGTATTCACATGTCTGAAGGGGGCTCACTCCTCACCTTCTGCAGGCTGGCCTCTGCTCCCATTCTCCTCTGTAGCTGCTTTCACTGTAGCTTACTCCAGACCTCTGAACTCCAGTGGTGATTTTAATTATCTTACATGAAATATCTGTGGTGTTTTATTTTTCTTAAAGCTTTTATTTATTTATTTGACACAGAGAGAGAGCATGTGCACAAGCAGGGGAAGCTGCAGAGAGAGAGAGAGGGAGAAGCAGGCTCCCCACTGAGCAGGGAGCCCAAGGTGGGGATCCATCCCAGGACCCTGGGATCATGACCTGAGCCAAAGGCAGATGCTTAACGACTGAGCCACCCAGGTGACCCTGGTGTTTTATACTATTTACACAAATAACTCCTTCCTTCAGATTCTGACAGACCTCATCTGGGAATGTAAGTTCTTTCACTATTCCTCACATCTTCCTTCACTGTCTGTAATGTTGGGGTTGAGCAGAATTTCACTTTGGCCCTCTTCTCACCACTTCGCCTCCCACTTCCACTCTGGTCCAGATCTTCTCCAGATCAATGTGTTAAACTCCTTCCTGGGTATTGCTGTGGGACCTCAAGTCTGGCACATCTTGAGTTCAGCTGCCAGCCTCACTGCTATACTGGACCCTTCTTCATTTCTTCCTTTCCAGTTTTGGCATTTCTATTTACTAGAACTGAAACAACAAGGAGCCATCTTTGATTTCTCCCTGAGTCACATCCTCCACATCCACTGTCCAAGATTTAACAAGTCCTTTGTCAAAAGCAACCTTACCTCCATCCCTCTGCTGCTGCCTTAGGTCAGGATCACATCTACTGCCTGGACCATCGCAGCTAACCCCTCACTGGTCTCTCTCATTTGTTCTTCTCTCCAAACCACCTTCCAGCTTCTGTGAGAATGCTTTTTTAATTTTTTAAAAATATTTTATTTATTTGACAGAGTGACAGAGAGAGAACACAAGAAGGGGGAGCAGCAGAGGGAGAGGGAGACGCAGGCTTCCTGCAGAGCAGGACACTGGGATCATGACCTGAAGCCAAAGGTGAACACTTAAGGAGTGAGCCACCCAGGTGCCCTGAGAGTGCTTTTTTAAACCAAAATTGGATCACGTAGCTCATCCTGATCCTATCATCCCTCTATTTCCCAATATTCTTTTTTTTTAAGATTTTATTTATTCATTTGACATATCACAAGTAGGCAGAGTGGCAGGCAGAGAGAGAGGGGGAAGCAGGCTCCCCACTGAGCAAAGAGCCCGATGTGGGGTTTGATCCCAGGACCCTGGGATCAGGGCTGGAGCCAAAGGCAGAGGCTTAACTCACTGAGCCACCCAGGCACCCCTTCCAATCTTCAACATGTTCTCTTGCCCTACCACTACCTCAGATAAAGTTCTCATGGTATTCAAGATCATTCACAATCTGGCTCTTATCTGCCTTCCAGGACTCCCCATTTCAATCATTGGCTCATCTTAGAGGTGTGTTAATATGGCAGGTTAGCAGATGTCCATTCTTGTTTGGATCTCTCTCAACTCTAATATTTCACCTTGGTTTTCAGCAGACTTTATATGATAACCCTATAAGCAGCCAAACTAGACTATTCACTGTACCCCAAACAACCATCATGCCTGTGCTCCCCACTCAGGACTCTTCACCTATGTTCTTGTACCACTCCTGTCTGTAGTTTAAACCTACCCCTCTTACTACCACAGAGCTCTGATGGTCCCTTCCCCAGAGTCTTCCAGGGTTTCTCTGGCAAAAAGTAATATCTCTCCTAAAAACTCCTAGTGTTCTTTATCTGTAATATTCCTAAGGCTGGGCCTCTGGGGGTTGGTTTTCAGGTTTCATCTTGGATAAGGGAGTGCCATCCACATTGCAGACACGGCCTGAGCTTCCATTAATAATGGATTCGAAATATATCTTCAATGTGCTTAAATTCTTCCTAATTATTTACACTGTTATTTATAACGTGGATTAAGGAAATAAGTTCTGTTACATCATTGCCCTCATGAGCAGAAATGCTGCCTACCTTCTACCGGGGCTCCAGAGGTATCAGCACAAAAGACCTTGCTTTCTGTTCAGAGAAATCTTTGTCTAGAAACAAAGTCTAAAGCTAAGTATCTTAGGCCAGCCACCTGGCAGTTAAATCGAATGCCAGAAGAGTAAAGGAAAAAGCAATGACCAAATGCTGGAGAGTTAGGAAGTCTTCTTGAAGAAAATGACTCTTTAATTAGACCTTGAAGAGAGGGTAACAGAAAAAGTCGTAAGTCTAATTGTTCTGAAACTACCTCTGGTTCTGATATGTGATGTTTGCTGAACAGATGAATTTATGTATCATCCATGTGTTTTAAAAAGGCATGATTTTTTTAAAGTCTTTTATTAAAAAGGAGTCCCATCCCTTAACCATTTTAATTGGGTAGAATTAAATTTCAAATTCAGGCAATAGCTTATCCTTTTATTTGTCTGTAAAACTGTTGACTTCTGTGCTATATAATCTTACAGAAACAGACATGATTCTCACACATGATTTTGAGTTCTCTGTCATTTGTGGAAAGTGTACTGGGCTGAAGTCGGGAGACCAGGACTGAATTATATATTTGATCAAGAAGCTTGATACTAGTCTTGGCTAATCAGCTCTTTGACCTTGTGCAAGATTCCACAGATTTCTGGGCCTCAATAAGGTGAAGATGCTAAGAGGTTTGCTATCTACCTAACAAGATTAAATATGAAGGTAAAAGGCTACATGCTAAGTATTTCAAGGGACAAAACCATACTTCATTACTGTTGTATGGATCTAGGTTTACATTACAGAAGTACACTGTAAGTGCAATGATTGCAGATATTACTAGTATTAGCAGTATTGATTTCATTCATTTGTCTGGTTATTTCTGCTTTATGCCACATGCTAAGCTAGGTAACTAGAGAAAATTAAAGACATGCATAGCCCCCAGAAGGCAAGGCCTTAACTAATGGAGAAAAATGATACAGATGTATCAGTCATCTTGGGAACAATGAAAGATAAAATAATGTATTAAACTGCTTATGAGCAATTAGGCATAAGATTGGTTGGAAGATACAAAGGCTAAAAAAATCTTATGGGAGTAAGGACTGTAGTTGTCAGGAAGCACAGTTTTTAAAAGCTATGTAGCTTTTTATTCTGTAAAACATAATGAATACTTTCTACCAAATATGTGCTTTTTGTTTTGCTTTTATCTTTAAAATAAAGCTTGTAAGAAAGGACCTTTTATAAGATACAAAGTCAGTCAAGGTTAATGTACTATAAGCTTGAGGCTGGATAAATAAGCAGTTTCTATTGATATTTCATAGCTTCCAAAGACTATTTAAAATTCATTTGGCAACCGACCCCCTCACCGCCCCCCACCCGCCCTGCCCCTCACACCAACCCAAAGGGTTTTAAGCTCTGAAAGACTATAAAGTTTCCAGGAGTGATCCTGATGTTGTGCAGCCATATCTCTGCAACACATTATTAAAAATATCATATGCGGGACGCCTGGGTGGCTCAGTTGGTTAAGCGGCTGCCTTCGGCTCAGGTCATGATCCCAGCGTCCTGGGATCGAGTCCCACATCGGGCTCCTTGCTCGGCAGGGAGCCTGCTTCTCCCTCTGCCTCTGCCTGCCTCTGCTTGCTCGCTCTCTCTAACAAATAAATAAAATCTTAAAAAAAAAATATCATATGCTAAGCATTTAATGCAGTGTTTTTAATCTTGCAGACACTGGTAAATAATTGCTAACTCATTTAGCAGGGTTACAGAGGAAGCGTAAATAATTTCCAAGTATGTCTTGGAAAATGTAATGTGCCTTGATCATTTGGACTTTGTTCAACCTTAGCCAGACAGAGTATGAGTTACACAAGGAAACTCACACTGTTCAACTAGATTTTCTCCCCCCAGGAAAGCTTAGTTTCTATTTACCAAGGCCAGCTTCATTCTGCATAGTTAATACAGAATACTTTGGGATGTGTCCGGCAAGACAGCATGGCTGTGCATCTGCAGGAACCAGTTTTAAAGTTTCAAAGGCTTCTTGTCCTTTAGCGGACTGTAAGCGATGTGCCTGGCATGAGAAGGAGAAAGTGATGAATGGAGGAGTAGTACCGAGATGTGTCTGAGAGGACTATAAAGACTCATTGTTATCCTCTCCTCCTGGGGGCTGCTGCCGGACTTCCTAGGAGTAGAAAACAGTGGAATGCTTTTGTTTTTAAAAAGAGTAGATTGATCTTAAAAACTACATACATTAATACCCATCGTTTAATACTGATGATATTTGTCACAGGCCAGAAACTGAGCCTATTGTTTTCTATAGATCTTCAAAAGAAAAGCAACTAACCAATAATGTGGACAGGGATCAGCAAACTCTTTTCTGCCAGATAATAAACATTTCAGGCTTTGCAGACCATACGTTTCTGAAATGACCACTCACCTCTCAACTCTGCCACTGTAGTGCAAACAAAACAAAACAGCTACAGACAATATGTAAAAAAATGAGTGTGTCTGTGTTCCCATAAAACTTGTATTTACTTAAAAAAAAAAATAGCCATGGATTTTTAGTTTGCCAACCCATTTTTAGAGCCTCAACAGCATCCTCCATTTTTGTTAAAGATGTGTTTTTCAGATTCTTACTCCTCCTCCAGCAGGCTCAGCTCCTGCCTTACTGGTGTGAACCTAGGTACTGAGCTAACAAGAGGCAAGTCTGCCTCTATATGTTTGATATTTATCAGACTGAGGTGGAAATGGAAGTAGAGACAGGAAAATCTGGAAAAGACATCATCTTTGACGTTACTGGGCTAGACATCTAGACACTATCTCATCACCCAGTTCCCTTAACCACTATCTGAAATTGTCTGATTTGTGTGGAAACCTTATCTGACATGATCGGGACTGGTAGGTAGTCAGTTAATCGATGATATAAGGAAGTATTTTTCTTTCTTTCTTTCTTTCTTTTTTTTTTAATTTGACAGAGAGAGAGGGATCACAAGTAGGCAGAGAGGCAGGCAGAGAGAGAGGAGGAAGGAGGCGCCCCACTGAGCAGAGAGCCCGATGCGGGGCTCGATCCCAGGACCCTGGGGATCATGACCTGAGCCGAAGGCAGAGGCTTTAACCCACTGAGCCACCCAGGTGCCCCAAGGAAGTGTTTTTCTTAAATACCTGCTTTAAATATTTTTTTAAACTTAAAATACGTGGATGCATATCACTTTGCCAGTCTTTGGATGAAAGTCCAAGGTTTTCTCCTAGCGTTTGGATCTTCTGATGGGAATTCTGCCTCATCTATCTTGATAAATTATATCCATAAACATTGTCTACATTTCCCAGTGTGTTTCTTTAAATTGACAGCTTAGGAACATTGGTAAACAATCTGAAGAATCCTTCTACATTTTTATATTTTTGAAAACCATTATTTTACAGTTGTTAGGCTTGCCCTATTTCAATAGTCATTTTTAGCAAATCAAGCCTTTTTAAAAGCATTTAACTCGCTTTCATTCAGTTGTCTTTTTAAAATGCATATCACCCTTGGGCACTTTCTAAATGTTATGCTTTTTTTCAGCTGCCAAGTGTGTGAATTCATTTATGGGATCACTTCTTCTGTAACAAAAGGACTTGAAGTGGTATGAGAACTTGGAAAGACTGGGGAGGGGAGGCATGTCTGCAGGGAAGGCTAGGAAGTAGCAAAGGCAGACTTGCGCTGCTGCACAATTTTGCCAAGTGCCAATTCTGTTGAATGAGAAAATCAGTAATGGGTTTTTAAGAGCAGCAAAGAATGTTTGACAATATGTCCCTATTTTTAAGGGGGTGGTGTCCTATTTTCCTACAGAGTATCTTGCAGTGCTGTTTTTTAGATAGAATTCTGGGATGCATGGGTAGCACATGGTTTTATCTAAGTACGGATGTGCTCTTATCCTCTTAGGCTCTTGTGTTTGTTCTTTTGATTTTGTTTAGTATAACCATCCCTCAGAATCATATGCTGCTCAAAACATAACTTTAACTAGTGAGGAGTTGTACTGGTCACGCAAGCATGCTTAAGGATGACCTTGAGAAAACCAGGTACAAGCTGCAGGCCTCTAGTGGAGGGAACAATACAGGTCCTTGAAGCAAAGCAGCTGGGAACTCCCAGCCAGCTCAGCTCAGGGCGGGATACTGCCTGCTTCCCTTTTTCATTGTCTCCCCCACCTCAGAGAAAGCCTGCTAAGGTAATCCCTTTAAGTGTGCTAGCAGAACTACAAATCACCTTACTCTTCTTCTTGTTTACCTCGTTTACCTCTAAAACTTGTGACCAACGTACGACTCACATTCCTTCTTGTTTACCTACTAGACCTATGGCTATTGAATAACCTTCTTTTCTTCTTCTTTGTTGCTATCTTGTATCTAATAAATAGGGACTGAGGAGTTGTTTGGGTGACCTTCCAGCTGTTGTCCCCTGCTCCCTCTTAACAGCTGACTTGTTTGTGCCTCATTCCTCTCCGTATGCTGTTAGGAAAGCAGCCGTTCAGACTAACAGAGTCCCTATGTCCTGTTTTGTCTACTGAACTTCTACTATGAAGGGCCAATAAAAACTGGAGAAGACTCCAAGCCCATCTGAGGGCAGACATGCTGTGAATGACAGGGCAGAAGATCACAGGCAAAGGATGCAAAAGGTCTCAAAACATCAAGGAAATTTAGAATTCTTCATTCAGCAAATATTGTCTTCTCAGAGAGGCAGTGTGCTCAGTGCTGGGGATCAACACTAGACAAGACATAGTCTTAATCTCATTTCCATTAAATTATACAAATCAGGGGCAGCTGGATAGCTCTCAGTAAGTGTCTGCCTTCCGCTCAGGTCATGATCTCAGGGTCCTGAGATCAAGCCCCAAGTTGCCTCCCTGCTCAGCAGGAAGTTGCTTCTCCCTCTCCTCCTTGATCATGCTCTCTCTCTCTCTCTCTCAAATAAATACAATTTTTTAAAAAAAGAAATAGGTTACAGAAATCCTTGTTCACTGCCTAGGACTTTATCATGAGTTGTATTTTTCTCTGATTAAGTATTTCACTTACTTTGTACTGCTTGTAGGCCAACACATATGAAAAGTACTGGCCATTTTACCAGAAGCATGGAGGCCATTATTTTCCCAAAGATCATTTGAAAAAGGCTGTTGCTGAAATTGAAGAGATGTGCAATATTTTAAAAATGGAAGGAGTGACAGTGAGGAGACCTGACCCCATTGACTGGTCATTGAAGTATAAAACTCCTGATTTTGAGTCTACGGGTAAGTGATGTTGGATACTTCAACTGCTAGAGTCTTAATTTTTAATTTTTTTCTTAAAAACTCAGATAATCTCTCAGATTCCTTTCTTTTAATAATCCTTTGAAACTTTAAAGATTAGTTAGGAACAGATTGGTTCTTTTCAATATGATTAAGATGCCCATATTCTAAACTCCATTGTAAATCAGAATCTTCTTAAAAGAAGCAGTTTTTCTAAACCTTATGATCATTTCCTTTCATAAAACAGTGGATTCCATGTCATTTACAGAAGGTAAGAGGGGAACAGAAACATTCTCATTTTAGTTTTAACTGACATTGCTACAAGATTGTTCTTGTGCCTCTGGGCCCCTGGGTGGCTCAATGGGTTAAGCCTTTGCCTTTGGCTCAGGTCATGATCTCAGGGTCCTGGGATCAAGCCCCATGTCAGGCTCTCTGCTCAGCAGGGAGTCTGCTTCCCCCTCTCTCTATGCCTGCCTCTCTGCCTACTTGTGATCTCTGTCTGTCAAATAAATAAATAAAATCTTAAAAAAAAAAAAAAGATTGTTCTTGTGCCTGAGTTCAATGTTCTAATTCACAGTTCTAGAAAAGATCCTTGGCCTAATTTTTATCTTGTAGTACTGATACTCCCTGAAGAACTCTTGTTTCTATGTAGCAAAAAAGGAGCTTATGAAATGTGAAAACTTGGTAGTTCTAGATCTCTTTTAACAAGGACCTTATTACTTCATTTTTTTCCTTCCTTCTTTCCTTCCTCTCTTCCCCTCCCTTTCCTTTCTTTTTCTTTCTTTCCTTCCTCCCTCCCTTTCCTTTTATTTCCCTTCCTCCCTTCCTCCCTCCCTCCCTCCCTTCCTCCCTTCCTTCCTTTCCTAGCTTTGCCTAGGAAAGCACCACACATGCTAACAATCTAGTATATATCACCAGTATATATCACAGTCTAGTATATATCATCTAGTATATATCACTCCATCTTTTCCATTTGCATATAAATATATGCATACACATTCCTATAGATTTTCTGTAATGTTTTTTTTTTTTTTTTTTTACCAAGACATGGGATCCTATTACATAGATTCTTCTGACTTGGAAATTAGCATTACTGAAGTTGTTGTGGAATTTTTTGGTTTGATAGGTTTATATGGTGCAATTAGCATTACTGAAGTTGTGGAATTTTTTGGTTTGATAGGTTTATATGGTGCGATGCCTCGAGACATCCTGATAGTTGTGGGCAACGAGATTATCGAGGCTCCCATGGCGTGGCGTGCCCGCTTCTTTGAGTACCGTGCATATCGGTCAATTATTAAAGACTACTTCCACCGTGGCGCCAAGTGGACAACGGCTCCCAAGCCAACAATGGGTGATAAGCTTTATGACCAGGTAAGACCCTAATTATAGGTGAGCTTATTAGTAACTTTTCTCAATAATCCAGAGAATGAGATAGAGAATCTCTGAAACCTTGTATTTAGTATGCATTTGAGAAACTGAATTTTTAAAAAATTTTTAAAAACTGCATTTAAAAAATTGTTTTATGATAAAAATAAGGTAAATGATATTGTGATAATAACAGTAACAGTGGTAAGGGCTAACACTTAACACTAGTGCTTATCGTGTGCTAGCCCTTTTGCTAGCCCAAATGCTTTTATACACTGTCAGCCCTGTTTATTCTTCACAAAACCCTCTGGAGGGAGGGGCATGAATCCTTCCCTCAGGGAGGAAAACTTGCCTGAAGGCACATAGCTATTCATTGGTAGAAACAGAAAAGTCACTCAACTGAACTCCATTCTTCCTTCTGAAAAAACAATGGGGGGGGGTCTACAGGCCATATTCACAGTAAAAGGAAGTATATATCCCTTGTTAGGTCACTTATTACTTGATCATTTATAGAAAGAATCAAAAGATCAAAATTTCTTCTAGGTGTTTAAAGACAGAAATGAGTAATGAATTCATTGCACTACACCAAATCCATTTTGGCAGGGGATGCAGGGCATCTCATTTGATGGTATGAGTTAGGCTCAGGACCAAATTCCTTTTCTAAAAATAACAGAATGACTTCATCCTTTTGACTGTCACTATTGCAGATAGCTACATAAATCAATATGAGTCATGAATATTTTCAAAATCATTACCATTACTGTACCATTTTCTTGTAAGTATCAAGAAACTGCTGTCATGCCTAGTTTTGGGCTTTTGTTTTTTGTTGTCAGTTTATTTTGATTTAGTTAGCATGGGCCTACATCTTCCCCGTGCATGTTTTAGTCTAAAACAGGGTAGTACTATTTTGGGAAATGATGATGTTGAATTAATTTTCTTAGTAATGGATGTCCCATAAATAATTTCCTTTGTATGTATTCATTCTCGTTCCAATTAGAATTACCCTATCCATTCAGTAGAAGACAGACACAAATTGGCTGCTCAGGGAAAATTTGTGACAACTGAGTTCGAGCCATGCTTTGATGCTGCTGACTTCATTAGAGCTGGAAGAGATATTTTTGCACAGAGAAGCCAGGTCAATAAAAGCTGTCTCTTAAATTCCACACTTTATTATTACATTTTTAATTCATTATTGTATTATTTACTTATACATTATTATATTTTTTGATAAAAATATTTTCATCCTGACTATTTTTAGTTAACTAAACATAAAACCAAATCTTTATAGAATTACATCCTCCTTTCATTTTCAGGTTACAAACTATCTGGGCATTGAATGGATGCGTAGGCATCTTGCTCCAGACTACAGAGTGCATATCATCTCCTTTAAAGACCCCAATCCAATGCATATTGATGCCACCTTCAATATCATTGGACCTGGTCTTGTGCTGTCCAACCCTGACCGACCCTGTGATCAGGTATGGGACCTCTTAAGACTCTGGAGAAGCATTAGAGTCTAGCAATTGAAGTAATTACCATTTTTATTTTAAGTACTTCCATGGTTCCTAATGGTCCTAAATGACAAATTCAGTGGTGCTCAACATTATGAGAATCAAACATTGGATTACTTAATGGTGGATTTACTATAAGGTGACCAGAACTCACAGATGTATGTTGTAGCCATGATAATTAGTGTAGTGTCATCAGACTTTGACTTTCCTTAAGGCTTGCCTTAAGGCAAAGCCTCCAGTTTGTGTGTCTCTGTGTATTTTTATCAAAGAGAGTATATTATTCCCTAGCTTGCAGCCAAGATCCCACAGCAGCTGAATTGCAAACAGAATGATCCCTGCATGGCGGGACAGTGCCCCTGGGTAGTGGGTGTCTTCCTCCCTCTCCAGTGGGTCAGGACCTCTTTGGCCAGCCCCAACCCACAGGAAGGAGCAGAGCTACTGGTCTCTGAGAGCAGCTGGTCTGCTAACATCTGCAGCCTCCTGCCTCTGCTGCCTCCCTCCTACTTCCAGTTGGGTGGTGAGTGATTCTGTGTTACTCCTTAGGCTGCAGTATGCCTCTTAAAAATGACTACTTTACCATGTCACTGTTTATTTCCATCCCATATATTTATACCCAATGACCAAGACTACTTATCCATTTCCATTTTAATATAATTTATTAATATACTAAGTGCGTATGTGAACATAGGAATGGCTGGGTTATAACGGTCACTAAAGACATTTATGGTTCTTTGGGATTGCATCCTTAACACCTGTCTTTATGCTATGGTAGAGATGCAAACTGATGGACTATGAAGTGGGTGGACTATGGGGTTAACACAGTCATTACATTTTTGTTTCCTTATAGCTAAATAGACAGAAAATATTTTCATTTTCTTCATTATGAATTTGTCAAGGAAAGTATCTTCCATATTTTAAGATCTCTGAAACCTAAATAAAGCATGAGAATATTTTTAAGAGCGTTAACATTTCTGTTACCTTTTTTTTTTTTTAACTTTAACCTGGTAATATGGTAATTTTATTTTACATTTCTAATTAGGATTCAGACAAAATCACTTAAAATGTTTGGAAATTTAATTTTATTTTGGCAGCTGAGAAGTCAGTGTCTCAAAAAGAATTATTAATCATAAGAGCTATCAGAGACTACGAATGATAATAATAGCATATATAGATTTAAACCTCCTTGGGGCTTTTGTTTGTTTGATGTTTTTGTCTTGCAGATTGATCTTTTTAAGAAAGCGGGATGGACCATAGTTACTCCTCCTATACCAGTCATCCCAGATGGTATGTTTACTGTTACATGCTCATAGGCTCAAATGAGTACTTCAGTGACTGAAGAGCTTTCATCTCTAGACAGCAGCCCAAATTTTAGTACTTTAAAGAAAATGTTTCCTCAGGAAGGAGTAAACTAGCACCTGAGCCTATAGGTACAAGAACAAGGCTGGGACTTAGTTTGCAACCTCTCCTTCCATACACAATGCAAGTGAGAAGATGGGAAAAATCAGCATCAAGCAACATCACAAAGCAAGAAATGAGTTTTTAAAGAAAATAAGGTGAAATCCAAAAATGTAATATGTATCAATTGAGTCTAGATTGAATCCTAACATTTATAGACACTGTCTTAAGATGAAAATAAAATT
>RCUC01130161.1:0-14144 GCA_003697995.1 Taxidea taxus jeffersonii | reverse complement strand
GAAGTGGCCTGAAGGACCTGGGAAATCGGAGGGGGAGGGGACCCTGGGAAGGTCACTGGAATGGAGGAGGAAGGAAGCGGGGATAGGAACCCAGCGGGCAGTGCAGGGCCCTTCCGTGGTCTCATCAGGACCTTCTCCAGGTCCAGCCACATCTTGGGGGCTAAAGGAACAGATGTGGCAGGGAAAAGGCCGCCAACCTCGGGCACGGGCCTTGGGGAGGGTGCACTGTGGCAGGACCCTGAGCAAACTGCTCCCTCCTCACTTCTGAGCCAGAAAGAGGGGCTAGAAGATGGGACCAGGATTCCCACAGAGAGGACACTTCGGAGCGAAGCCCCCTTGGGTCCTCCTTGCAGCTTGGCCCTCGTGCCACAGTGTCCCTGACTCCTGAAAGGCTCCAGGCGGCCGCTCGCAGCAGCTTCAAGGGAACCGCCTCCAGCAGCGAGCACGAGGGGGCTGGGCAGGAGGCTCCAAGCCAGCTTGCAAGGGAGGTAGGAGTTGCTGCCGGACATCGTGACGGGGAACTCAGTCCCGGGAGCAGACGCACCCCACAAGCAAGGCAAGGCAAAAGAGCGGGTGCCATCCTGGGGACCAGCAGGGCCTATAGGCGGCCCCGGGTGCCTTCTCAGAGGTATGTGACGAACAAGGGCCAGGCGTGGGGGAGCTCAGGCCTCTGAAGACGGGACAGCCGTCTGCCCCTGGCAGAGTGCCCCATCAGGCCGCAGCCCGTGTGTTGTGTGTAGCCCTGGGTGACGGAAGCAGGGCAGGACGGGGAGGGCCCACTGAGGGGCGACCCACCTCCAGGACGTTGGGGATGATGTCGTTCTCACACTGCTGCAGGAACCGCTCCTTGTCAAAGGCGGGGTCGACTCGCAGGATCTCTGTGAGCACCTCCGACATCTCGGTCTTGGAGAACAGGCCCCCTGGAGGCAGCCGAGCCAGCAGTGGGTCGAGGGCCCGTGGCCCTCCCCTGCTGCCGGCCCCAGTGGCAAGGACGGGCAAGCCACTCACCCAGCAAGTCCGTGACCTTGTCCGTCAGCGCACGGGACGCCCGGATGAGTGCGTTGTCGCTTTCATCATACTTCATCTTCATCTCGAAGAAACCTGTGCGGACGTGGGCCGGGGTCAGGGGGCCCTTCCAAAATGACACTTCTATTCCACGACTTCCGAGGGCTCCTTGGGGCCCCTGTGAGATCCACTCTCTGAGCAGAAAAGGTAAATGGGGGGCCCTCTCCGAGCCTGCATCCCCAGCGGGGGGCTGAGGGGGCTATGTTAACAGTGAGGGGCCGCCCTGCTGCCTGGCGCCCTCCCTCCAAAGGAAACAGGCCTCTAGCAAGCCTCACAGGCCAAGGGAGGAGGGTATGCAGCCCCTGGGAGGCCTCACACCCCAGACAAGAGCAGAGCAGCCAGGGCGGCGAGCTGGCCAGCTGGGCCCCACAAGTGCTCTCCCTACTGGGGAATATTCCATGGTGGAATCCACAGCCGTGCCCCCAGAGAGGCAGGTGTGCCTGGCCGCCCTGCTGCTGGCAACGACAGTGGCGGGTGACTCGGCCCCCGCGGCAGGGTCCCTGGCCCGCCAGCCCGAGATGTGCGGGGCCGCCCGCTGTTGGCCTGTGCTCTGCCAGGGCTGTGCTGCTCACTGGCTGGGCGATCCTGTGGAAGCGGCTGGTCCTCTCTGACCCTGGTCTCCTCCTCTGTAAAGTGGGGGCTCTGGCTTGTGCCCAGCCCACGGGGGGCGCTCAGGAAGTGCCCGCTGTCACTGCCACGCTGTCAGCTGAGCCTCGGAGATGTGAACACTCACGATTAAATACCACGTTGTTGTCCCTGAAATCCTTCCACTGCTGGTACCACTTGGAGTCCTTGTGCAGCACAACTCCCAGGGCCTCCCTAGGGAAGACCGGGCCAGCGGTGAGCGCGGGAGCACCCAAGCCTCCCACCCACCCGGCCTGGGGGGGGGCGTGGAGGGGGACAGCTCGCCGTCATCTCTCAGCCTCCTGCCTCCTCCCTCCCCTTCCCACCACCGCACCCTCTTCCCCAGATGCACTAGGGAACAGGAACTCTTGGGCAGAAAAGCAGCTGGGGAACGAAAGGACTCGGGCAGGAGCCCTCTGCGGTGTTCAAACACACCCAGTGCGCGGGGGGTTGGTGGGGACAGGGGCGCTGACAGGTCTGCTACCTACTCGTTGGGCTCAAACACCTTCTCTTCCTTGAACTTCTCTCCCGCAAACTCCTTCCTCTTCCTGAGCCGCTCTGGCCGCCGATAGGGCCCGGTCTGCCCCAGCACACTCTGGTCAAGCTCCTTCTTCACGGACTCCACCCCCTGGAGGAGGAGGAAACCAGCCACGCAGCGGGCACTCAGGACCTTCCCGACACTGCGGACCACCACGGCGGACCTGTGCATTTGCTGGGAACCCCAGTGTAGGGCCTGATGGCAACCCAGGGCCTTGGCCTCCCCCAGTTTTGAGGTCACATGGCTCAGAGTAACCTGCCTGACCTCCCTGCATGGACGGCAGGACTGTTCTAGATGGAACCTGCTTTTCTTTGGCCTCCCTCTCATTCCCCCAGATAGGGGCTCTGGCTTGGTTCGGGGGGCTTTGCGTGCCCCTTCTGTGGGCCCGCCCCCCCCCCCCGACTGTGGCCCCTTCCCTATATATTCCTCCCTTCCTCCTGTCGCTCAGGAACTGCTCATCCCCTGCTGGGTCCCCCAGGCTCCTTGAGAGCAGAAACACGGACTTTCTATCTTGGGGCCCCCATGGCCAGCGAGAAGCCAGCCATGGGAAGATTCGACAGGTGATCGGGAACGAATTCAGGTCTTCCAGTCACCCTGAGTGCAAAAGGCCCCTGGTTTAGGGCCATAAGCTAAGGCCGTTAGCAGCTGAGAGCATCTCGCTTGCCCAAGGCTGCCCAGCCGCGAGTGGAGCACAGACCTGGTGCCTCGGGTGGGGGCTCCCCCTTCCAGCGCTGCGCTCCGAGGTGGGAGCTCTGGCTCCTAGACTCAGAGCAGGCCAAGGCAAGGGAGGCAAGGGCACCCCCAGCCATAAGGCCTGACCCACCTGGGAGAGGGCTCTGAAGGCGGCAGTCTTCCCCAGCTTCTCCCCACCCTTGGACACCGACTCGGCAGACTGCTTGGCAGTCTTGGCTGCTTCTTCCACGCTCTCCTTGATTTTTCGGCCAAGGTCGCTTTTACTGACTTCATCAAGACTCTACTGAGACGGAGGGATGGGGATGTCAGCACAGCACCCCTCGGGGCCCGCACGAGCTCCCCCAGAGCTAAGGCTGGTCTAGCCCTCTGAAGGCCCATGGGGCCCTGAGACTCAGGTCCCCTGTGTACAATGTCCAGGGTGCTGGGCCCTTGGGCTCCGGGCTAGACCAGGTTGGCTGGGCTCCCCTCGGCAGCCTGGGGAAAACAGGAGGGGCCTGCGTCCAGCACTGCACTAGCCTGACCCTCTCTCCGGCCCAGAACAGAGAAAAGCAAAACAAGCCACAAACAGGAAGGCCCCAGCGCGTCTCCCTCCCCTCTCCACCCTGGCCTGCGGGCCAAGCAGCGCTTCCCAGTTTTTAGGCAGGAAGAAAAAAAATCCTCCTCTCTCCTTCTGTCTTTGCCAGTGGCAAGCAAGCTTCTCACCCAAGTGGTAAACTGCAGGGCACGTGGGCTAGTCTGACTTCACCCTCCTTCCCGGGGGCGCCCCGTACTCCGGAAGCCACCCGACCAGGCATGCTCTTCCTGTGCTTGCCGCCCACGGCTACTCATCGCCCGTGCCAAGTCCCGGGCGCCAGCTCTGCTGCTGCTTCCAGCTCCGCGCTCCTCCCAGAGGCGCCGAGCAGATGGCCCCGGAGCCGCGGCCAGCGGAGCGTGGGGGCCCAGAGACCATTACCTCCTTCACTGTGCCTGAGATCTCCCCCAGCTTCTTCTTTATTACTTCGCTCGTCCGCACGGTTTCCGATTCGATGCTTTTCTACGGTAGGGATGTTGTCTGTTTTGGTTATGATGCCACAGTTCTCTTCCGGGGGGCGGGGCGGGTGTCCAAAGAAGTGTTTTCTCAGAAGCCCCTTCCCCCGCCCCGGGGGCCCCTCACTGCCCCACAGCCTCTCCAGCGGGCTCAGCAGCCCGAAGGCTGACACGTGGAGACCCTCTAGGCTGAGCCCCCGGGGCCACTCTCTCGCTGGGGGCAGGGCAGATCCGACCCCCTCCACAACCCCTCCCCCACGCCTGACCTTAACTGACATGGACCTGCCTCACTCGGCACCCCTGCAGCTGCTGCCGGCCCGGATCTCCCGCAGCCCCGGTCCCACCTGCCCTGCTCCCAAACCACGCCTCAGCCCCCTCCCCTTCCTTAACGGAAAGGAAGGGTGATCTGCCACGGATGGAGCCGACCTGGGAGGGGCCGAGAGAACAAACAGCCCAGGGGCCCGGAGCGGGAGCCCACCGGTGAGACCGGGGCTGCCCCACCTCCCAGGCCTCGTGTGGCAGAGGCGGTGCAGCCCGCCGTAGCCGGCGTCTGGCAGCTGCTCATCAATGACGACATCCGCGGTGCTGTGACCCGCTTTCTACCCACTTCACTCAGAGAGCCGCGAGCGGAGCGGCTCTCAGGAGAGCGCGTCTCAAGCCTACAGCTCCAGCGGGGTCACCGGGGCGCCCGGGGGGATGCACACGGGGGGATGCACACTCGATCCTGCAGCTGGGGGGCTCCGAGACCCGGCATTTCCCACGAGCTCCCAGGAGATGGCGCTGCCAGTGTGCAGAGCACCGGGCTCCGTCCCACCACGGAAACGGAGGGAGGGCTGGCTGGCGGCGGACTCCTGTCCCCTCGCCCCCTCCCCCACCAGCGCCAGTGCAGTGACCTCACCTGCCCCCGCCACACCGGCACCGCGAGGGAAGCGAGTGTCCCAGCGGGGGAAACGCGCAGCAGAGGGACTCACGTATTTCCTCCTGGCTTCCTGCAGCGCGTCGGACTCTTCCAACTTGCGGGCCTCATCTCGGAACTTCTTTATACTTTCTTTCATTTCCTTGTTTTTGGCTAATTCTTGTTTGATATTATCCAACAAGCCAGAGAGAAAGCCTTTCCTGTTTCCAGAAGAATAAGATCTGGACTAGAAAAAAATGTAAAAAAACAAAGGGTTTGTACTTTCTTCTCTGTACCGATACGGGTTTCACAATGAACAGCCACCTCTTTCATGAGTGACAAAAGTCAAATCAGGGGCGCCTGCGTGGCTCAGTGGGTTAAGCCTCTGCCTTCGGCTCAGGTCATGATCCCAGGGTCCTGGGATCAAGCCCCTCATCAGGCTCTCTGCTCAGCGGGGAGCCTGCTTCCTCCTCTCTCTCTGCCCGCCTCTCTGCCTACTTGTGATCTCTGTCTGTCAAATAAATAAATAAAATCTTAAAAAAAAAAAAAAGTCAAATCAAAAAAGCATCGGGTTGGATGCCGGGGCGGGGGGGGGCTCAGTCAACTAAATATCTGTCTTCGACTCAGGTCATGATTCCTGGGTCCTGGGATGGGGCCCCAGGTTGGGCTCCCTGCTCAGTGGGGAGTCTGCTTCTCCCTCTCCCTCTGTCCTCACCCCATTCATGCTATCTCTCTCTGTCTCTCCCTCTCTCATAAATAAATAAAATCTTTAGAAAACATACATAAAAAAATAAAAAAGCATCAGGTGGTAAACTGTGAAATGCCCGGACAATAAAATATTATCCAATAATAAAAAGAAATGAGTGAGCAAGCCATGAAAAGATGTTGTGGCTTGAGTGACATCTCAATTTAAAAAAGACAGAGGGGAACCTTGGCTGCATATCGCCAAGTAAGAGAAGCTGGTCTGAAGAGACTCCAGACAGTATGATCCCTGCTCTAGGACCTTCTGGAAAAGGGGAAACCATGCAGACAGTAAAAGGATCAGTGGCTGTCAGGGTTGGAGGGGAGATGAATGGGCAGAGCCCACGGGAGTTTCTGGGCACCACGACTACTCTCTGGGACATGATGATGGTGGACACGCAGCAGACGTCTGCCCTCAGCCCGGGAACGTGCAGAGCGAGCCCTGAGGTAATCCGTGGACTTCAGCTGATGACTACAGATCGATACTGGCTCCTCAGCCGCAGCTACTGCGCTACACTAATGCGAGACGCCTCACAGGGACACTGTGCCCAGGGGGGAGGAGAGGAGGAGAGGGAGCTGATGGGAACTCTCTGTACCTCCTGCTCAGCTTTTCTGTACATCTAAAAGTGCGCAAAAGAATACAGTCTATTCTAAAACAAAACAAACTACCAGGCTCCTTCTCCAACAGAGGAAACCCTGGATGAGAAACAGGCACAACTTAGAATCCTCAGAGGGACTCAAATGTGCTCACCCCCGGGTGAAGATCAACACCCAAAAGGGCCCTTGTCCCAGGACTGGAGTTCAAAGGACTCCGTGGCCCCTTATCCCAAGGAAGTTGGCATAGGACCCTACTCCCTGGGCTCCTGGGGCCGGGATAACTCCTTCCTTTGGGGGGTCACTCTCAAGTCCGAAGTTGGGACTCACGTGTCACCCCAGGGCTTGGCACAAACCTCCGTCATCAACCCAAAGGGTCACTGTCACCAAGAACTGAAGCTCAGGGGTCTCCCTCATAGGAAAACCCGACACACCCAGAAGCCAGAGCCTAGCGAGGCCAGAAGAAAGGCCAAGGCCCCACTCCAGGAAAAAGAGTCAGTCCACTGCCCAAGACACAGGCTTCAAAGTCAGACCAGGCCAGGTTCGGATCCCTGCTTCGCCACAGGCATGAGAGCAGGCTCCAAAAAGGGAATGCTTGAAGAACCATGCGAGGGAGTCGTGCCATGGAACAACGGGCACTTTCACAGTGAGCCAGTGCACTGCCGTGGACACGGCCTGCCTTCCCACTTTCAGGGTGACCGACTCCCGAGCCCCCATCAAGCCGCAGGGCCAGCCTGGCTAGGCTTTCTGGTGGGGGGGAGGAGGGGAGTCCAGGTTCTAAGACTGTCTAGGACAGCACCACTGCCTATGTGAGAGAGTCTAGTGCTGAGAGGAGCCCCAGAGGGAAGGGTACGGTGTGGGCTGCCCCCGTGTGTGGGTTTGGGGAGGTAGGTCAGCTTCTGGGCTTTCCTCCCAATGGTGGTGAGGCACCCACAGAAAGAAGCATGGTTGAAGAGGTATGAGGGGAAGGGCAAAAGAACTAGGAAAAGCGGTCTGTGGGGAACGACAGAAACAGGAAACCAAGCTCCCGATGCGGGTGACTCTGCTCCGATGCCCGGGGGGCTGTCACGCAGAAAAGGGAAGAGCTGCAGGGAGGTGGGTTTCAGCGGCGCCCAGGGACGCCTTCCCAGCCATCAGAGCCGACACGTCATCCCTCCATCAGGCAGGAGCTCCTCCCGAGAGGACCAGCACGCTAGGCTCCGCAACCCCGAAGGGCTTAGCCGTGGAATGTCAGCCTACTGGTGGCCCCGGGCAGTGTGGGCAACACTCGCGGCCCTCTCTCCTGTCACCTAGGCCTCATCTTTCAGACTTTCCCCTGCCCTCAGCTTGCCAGCATTCCGAGTCACTCACCACAGGCAGCTCTCCCCCGGGCCAGCGTGTCTGAGAGGTACGGTGGCGCAGCGGCAGCAGGCTGTGCCTAGACAGGAACTGGACACCACCGCCGAGGCATCTCTAATCGGGTGAGAAGAGAGAAAAGACCCAATTCAGGTAAGAGACTGGCAGGAAAGCAGATAGGCCACACTAAAAAGCGGCGGGGGCGGGGGGTCACCCAAGACTCATTTGCCAATTTTTACCGCATGCCTGTGCCGCATGCTAGGCGCTCGACAATCTTGCTAAATTCTGAGAAGCCAGTGGAATCCTGCGGAAAAGACGACACTGGATCTGCACCTCCAGAGTCCATGTCTACTTTCCTGCCTCTGAACCTGGGGGAAACCAGAGGAGTCCTGGGAAAGGCCAACCTACAGTGGAAGAAGGCAAATCATGCCAGTCTGATTTGATCCCGGAGCCTGAAATGGGCACCCAGAGCCTCGACGCTGGCAGTAAGCAGTCTTCTCTCACAGCCTACCCTCTTTCTGCCAGCCCTGGAAGAGCAGGGACCTGGGCTTTCAGAGGTAAAACACAGAGAACTTACTGGTCCAGGCACAACCCTGGGACAAACCTACCATGTCCTGGACCAGGGCTGGGCTGCCAGCGGGACAACTGAGGGGACCCACCTGAGCAAAGATACTCTTAATGTCATATAAAAGGCATTTCTGCTCCCACCAAATGAAGAACTTAAGGCCCATAAGAGAAAGGCCTGTGCAGGTCCTGCTCAATGTTGAACCCTAGCACCCAGCGCTCAGCCAGGTATGCTGATGTCAATGACCCTGCGGAATCACTCTTCCATTTCCACACTCCCTGGCCCTTTCCTCTCCCTATTTCACGCCTTCATTCTCCAGGAACTTTAAGCAGCATCCCAAATGCCACCATCTCCTATAGCTCAAGAGTAATTCCCGAGATGTCTGGCTGGCTCAGTTGGAATCCCCCCATGCTGGGGATAGAGGTGACTTAAATAAACAAACTTACCAAAAAAATTGTTTTTTAAAAACAGTGACTCCTGGGATGCTTGGGTGGCTTAGTCAGTTAAGCGTCTGTCTTTGGCTCGGGTCATGATCCCAGGGTCCTAGGACCAAGCCCCACATCGGGCTCCCTGCTTTTTTCCCGATCCCTCTGCCTGCTGCTCCCCCTGCTTGTTCTCTCTCTGTCAAATAAATAAATAAATAAAATCTTTAAGAGAGAGAGAGAGAGCAACTCCCAAGAGTTTAAGTAAGTTCTTCTTCTCTGCCTACACTATTGATCCTGGAGCCACTGGCTTCAGCAACAGTCTGAAATAGAAGTGGACGGCTGTCTAACTTGGGAAAGAAATCCCACAGTAAGCCCAAACCTGAGGTTGGTTCCCCACCGGTTTTGTGCCCTAATCCAAACACGTATAGATTCAATCTCTCAGCCCTGACTCAAAGGACAAGCAGCCCCCGCCCCCCAAAAAGAAAAAAAAAATCAGCCTTGAGTCAGAGAGCTTCTTTCTCACCACACTAGGATCCCTATGAGACATTTCCTCCCTGCATTCCAGCTCTGTCGTCAGCCTGACCCAGGGTTTTGGCCAGGTCAGCTACCCCACTAGCTGAGGCTGTGGGCAGGTTGCTTAACCTTTCTGAGCCGCGGTTTCCTAACCCAGTCCCAACAACATGAAGCACTGTTTTCTGAGCGCGCTATACACACCTCAACTCCCACCGCCCCTGTGAACCCAAGCTCTCAGCCAGGGCGAGAACTACCTCCCGACCTCCCGCACTTTCACACGGAGGGTTAGGAGCGAGGCAGGAAATGCTCTTGGCAGAGGACCTGGCATATAAACGCGAGCCGTGACTGTCACGGCGTTCTGACTTCTCGCTGTTTCTCCACTGGGCGCCCAGGCCACCATTCACTCCCCCGTGCACGTGGAGTCTGATCAGGAAGTGGGGGGCGATTCGCCCCCCGCCCGGCTCCGCCCATGGCGGCCTCCGACCCGGCACGCTCTGCTCCTGCCCACGAGCTTCGTTCCGGAATCCCGGGCCCGGCCTCCGCCGACCCAATACCCCAACCCCAAGGCTCTCGCCGAGCCTAAGGAAGGGCCGAGGGGGCCAAAGGCCTGAGGACAAAGAGGCCCTGGAAATCGCAGGCCAGGAGCTCCCTGGACCCGCCCCCAGTACCCACCCTAACCCCGCACGGCCGCTTACCCGCGGGCAGCGGCACCAGCCTGTCCACAGCGCCGCCGCCGCCATGTTGCAGGATCCCGTGTGACCTTCTTGCGACGCGGCCCGATGGCGTCACCCGCCGCGTCTATGTGGCGCGGCGTGGGCCTGGGAAAGCCGGCTCTGGGGGCGGGGTTTCGGAGAGGAAACAGCCTATGACTAGGCAGCATTCCCGGGGAGGGCGGGGCCTTGGAGAGCGGTCTGGCATAGGGCGGGGCGTAATGAGGGGGAAATTCCTAGACAGCTAGGCCTCTGATAGGGCAGAATTTCGGAAGGCGGGGCCTGGTACTGGATGTCCCCCCGGGGGGCGGGCACTTTTTTGAAGCGGAGACCTATGATTGGATAGGGCTGCGAAGGGGCGGGTCGTGAGGGCGTGCTGCGTCCCGAGCGGTGAGCTCCCGGGCAGATCACGCGGGGTTGCAGCGGCTGGAAGGACAAGTGGAGCGGCCGACTGCAAGGACGGATTCGGTTGGAGACTGACCGATGGGCCCGCGGACCGGCCCTGTAGTGACTGACCCTGGCTCTCATTGACAGTGGCCTAGAGTGACCGACAGACGGGCAAGTGAGTTGCTCCAAAGCGAGAGCACAGGAGCCCACTTTGTACAAAGCTTTGAGAAAGCGCCTGTTGGTTTTAGTCCAGAACAGGAAGGTGAAGCTGAGACCAGGCCGGGTGGACGCCACTCCTCCACGGGTCCCGTGTGAATTGACACCCTTGGCCCTGTTGAAGACACCCTTGTCTTTTTAGCGCCTGGATGCTATTTTCCATTTAGTGAATGCCGCCACCAAGTGGCGGTACCTGGACGTGGCCGCGCAATCCGAGTCGGGGAGGGACGGGGAGCTGGTACCGTGGGGGAGTCCGCGCGTGTTGCCTTTGCCCTGTTGTAGCCTTTTGGGGTATTAAACTGTGATAAGGTCTGAGGGACTTGAAAGGGAGGCAACACACACTCCCTAGCTTCAGGGTTGGAAAGATTCTCTGTCTCTCAGAAGCTCCACCTCGAGGTGGGAGTAAGCGATCCACTCTGGGTTTGTCTGAAGTATCTTTACTCCAAGAAGAGCGAACTAGTTAAGTGGTTGGGATATATAGGTTGGTTGCTGAGAAGAAGGTCTGGGCTTCTTGGTAGTAGCTGAAACCATGGGATCGGATCAGGGCACCCAGGAGTGTGTCAAATGGGCCTAAGGCCAAGGGTAAAGTGGAGGGAGAAGAGCCCTCGAAGGAGACTGGGCAGGACTGGTCAGCAGGTAGGGAGAGCACCTGGAGGACCTCAGAGAAGGCGGGTGGAGTGGGGAGTGTTGGATGCTGCAGGGGACTCGGGTAAGGCAGGCCAGGCCAGATTCATCATCCTTGGCATTTTGCAATACGGAGGTCCCTGGTGAGAAGCAAGAGCATTTTGGTCAAATGGTGATTGTGGAAGCCAGATTTCAGTGGGTTGAGATTTCTTTTTTTCTTTTTTTTTTTACAGAGGTAAGCCGAAGTCAACTTGTACCGGCCGGCGAGAGCTAATTGTCAAATTTTTAGGAATCTGGGAGCCAGTTGTCAAACAGCCGTTGTTGAAAAGTTCATTGTGGGGGCGCCTGGGGGGCTCAGTGGGTTAAAGCCTCTGCCTTCGGCTCAGGTCATGATCTCAGGGTCCTGGGATCAAGCCCTGCTTTGGGCTCTCTGCTCAGCGGGGAGCCTGCTTCCTCCTCTCTCTCTGCCTGCCTCTCTGCCTACTTGTGATCTCTCTTTGTCAAATAAATAAATAAAATCTTTTTTTTAAAAAAAGTTCATTGTGTAAACTTCCCCATCAAATGGGTCGTATTTAGACAAAGGTAATAAGTACTCAAAATGCAACACTTCCTAGTTATTTTTCCACGTGTCGCTAGCTGTGCTACTGAAAGTATTTACATAAGTCACATCTGGATGCTGGGAATGCTGTTCTGTGCGCCTTTGCATCTTCTGTCAGCTCTGTGTTGGTGACACCGCATCCGAGGCTTGAAATCAGCCACGGTGGGAGTATTTATACCACGGGAACTGGCAGGCACTACGGGAGCTTTGGCTCATTTGGAGGGCCGGTGAGTAAACACTCAGCCGGCCCATAGAGCAGGCATGGGCACCTCTGAGGAATCTTTGCTGTGTGTAGCGGGAGAAATGATGGCAGCTGGAGGAACATATGGGGAGGACTGAGGGTGCTGTGTTTCTCCACCTTTTCATTTTGAGACATTTAAAAGCCACCAAAAAAAGTTGCAAGAACAGTATAATGAACACTCATACGCGCTTCCTCTAGATTCATTTTGACACTTGCCATCCCTGTTATATATACACACACACAAATGTATACAAGCAGATTTGTTTGTTTTACTAAACCTTTGAGAGAGAGTTGCAGACATCAGGACACTTCCCCTTCAATACCTAAGCACACTTCTGGGGCGCCTGCGTGGCTCAGTTGTTCAGCGTCTGCCTTTGGCTCAGGTCATGATCCCCGGGGTCCTGGGATCAAGCCCTGCATTGCTCTCTCTCTCTGTGTCAAATAAATAAGTAAAAAATCTCTTTTTAAAAAAATATTTATTTGACAGAGAAAGACACAGCAAGAGCGGGAACACAAACAGGGGGAGTGGAAAAGGGAGAAGCAGGCTTCCCGCTGATCAGGGAGCCCCACGTGGGATCCCAGGACCCTGGGACCATGACCTGAGCTGAAGGCAGATGCTGAATGACTGAGGCATACAGGTGCCCCAATAAATAAAAAATCTTAAAAAAAAAATAACTAAGCACATTTCTGATAAGGGCATTTTCTACTGGGCCACAATGCCCTTATCACCCCAAGACGGTCATTGTAGGCAATTAAATCAAAATCAAATAAAACTCTCTAGTATTCTTTCTCCAATTTTCTCTTTGTAGCTTTTTTTTTTCCTAAAGATTTTATTTATTTACTTGACAGAGATCAACAAGTAGGCAGAGAGAGAGGAGGAAGCAGGCTCCCCACTGAGCAGAGAGCCCGATGCAGGGCTTGATCCCAGGACCCTGGGATCATGACCTGAGCCAGAGGCAGATGCTTTAACCCACTGAGCTACCCAGGTACCCCTCTTTGTAGCTTTTCAAAAAAAGAAAAATCTAAGCTTCCATCAAGTGTCACTACATTTGGTTGTCATGCCTCCTTTAGTTTCCTTTAATCTAAACAAGTCCCTGGGGTGCCTGAGTAGCTCAGTGGGTTAAAGCGTCTGCCTTCAGCTTGGGTCATGGTCTCAGGGTCCTGGGATCGAGCCCCGCATCGGGCTCTCTGCTCGGCGGGGCGCCTGCTTCTCTCTCTGCCTGCCTCTCTGCCTACTTGTGATCTCTGTCTGTCAAATAAATAAATAAAATCTTTAAAAAAAAATCTAAACAAGTCCCCTTGCTTTTGGGGGGAGGGATCCTTTATGACCGAGGATTTTGAAGGGCTGTTGTCTTATAAAAACGCCCCACATTCTGAAGGTGACTGATTTCAGCATGATTAGTTCCTAGATTAAGAGGTCCCATAGGTGATGCGTGTTTCCGACTGCGTGCCAACAGGAGGTTCATGATGTAATGAGGGGACACTCAGTTCGCTGGCTTGGTCAAGGGTTCCATCTTTTGTGATGGGAGAGGGAGGAGTGTATTTACATGCTGAGCTGCTGGGTGGAAAGAGCTAGAGGGAGAACAGGGAGGGGATGGGGACTAAGGGAGGGCAGCAGCTGGCAAATGTCATGCTGGGCCCAGGGAACATTGAAGGCGGTCCATCCATCCAGGCATTATTCCAGCCCGGGAGGTGTGGGCAGAGAACCTTGCTCTGCATTCATCACCCTGGTCCCCTGTAGGAAAACAGTTTAGGTTTCCAGGCTGGCGATGGGTAGTCAGTGATACCCACAGTCGCTGATTTCCCGACGCTGACCCGCTGTACAAAGTGCTGTGCGTGCTGTGTCTCGTTTAAGTTTTCCAACGATCTTATATGGTGAGATGTTATTTTTCCATTTCTGCACCACATTTCCATTTCTGCATTTAAGTTAGTGGCTTAAAACACACCTGTTCCTTAGCTCCTAGTCTGTAAGCCAGCAGCCTGGCTGGGCCCTCGCTGCGGCTGCAGGTACACCAACGTCGGAAGGAGCCTGGAGGAGCACAGAGATAGCACAGCCCCTGCCTCAGGGGGACACCCAGATTTGGGAAACATTCCGTATTTTCACGACAGTGGGCATGTACTTAACGATACCGTCCAGTACACTCAAGAATTGGTTAAGATCTCTCTAGCTCGCTGTCTTGCTCTCTAAGTCAGAAAGAGCCCGCACCAAGGACCGAATTCTGCCAACACCTTGATCTGGGACGTTCAAGTCTCCAGGCTGTGAGACATCATTGTGTGTGGTTTAGCGTCCCGCCCTCCCCCAGTCCAGCGGACCAAGACCTTCCCCTGATCAGTAGACCAAGCCGTGTGTGTGC
>RCUC01130160.1:0-55925 GCA_003697995.1 Taxidea taxus jeffersonii | reverse complement strand
ATTCTTATTCTTTATTTCTAAATTTTATTCCTTGTAGATCATTGCTTCCCACGTTATCTGTGTGAACTAATTTTTTAAAAAGTTTCCAATGGGACACATAAATAAAATAGAGTAAAACAACGAATTTCTAGCAAAATGGATAATATTCTGAATTTTCCCCTATATATTACTGTGGATTGTTAGCAGTTTGTTTTGCGATCAACTTTAAGCACCGATGCTTTAGGTACATTCTATATTGCTCAGTACAAAGGACTATTCTCAAAAAAAAAAAAAAAAAACAAAGAAAAAACGGTCAAGGAACATAAAAGATTTTTGTCTGTGATAAAGTCGGTGACAAACAAAGTGCACCCCACCTAATTTAATTTTGGAAGAGTAGCCATTCCGTTCTTCTTTAGTCCACTCATCAGCTTCAGCCATGCTGGGATATTTCCAGAGGACCCACAAACACTGGGTTCTGTGGAGGCTGTAACTTCTGTCACTTGTATTTTTGATCACAACAGATATTTTAGAGTTTACAAGGGCTAAGAAAATCTATTTCAGCATTAGGAAAATTTAACTTTAAATCCGTGATTCATTTGTACTTTTATAAGCTAGCCCAGTTAGTCACTTATTTTGGAACCAATCAACAGGACCCAATCAATTCTTTATATGACTGTACCTGTAAATATACTTCTTAAAATGTTTCGAGGCTCCTCCTAACAAAACTACCCTTCCTCTCAGCTCTCCCACTGTGTCTGCTCCATGTGTTCAGACACCCTGGGCTTCAGCTGTAGGTGGGGAGCTCTGTGAAAGACATGACAGTCCTCCTAAGTACAGAAGGTGACTACACTAAGATGTGATGTAAAAGAGATGATACTAAACCAGGAAGCATGGGAATGAATTCTAGTTACGGCAACATTACTTAAAATCATAAGACTATAGATTGTTCAAGTTTAAAGAAGCTCCTGAAGATCGTGCTCAATCTCCTTATTTATATATGTGAAAACTAGAATAGGGGCTAAAGAGTCATCGTTCTACAGCAGGACCAAGAATCTGGCTCCGAAGGCAAGAGGGGAAGTAATTAAACAGAAGCCATGGCCGACTGATTTTCTTTTTCTCCATCTAAGATTCCAACTTATAAAATTGAAAAAAATGTATACTTTTCTCATTCACTCAGTTACCAACACCTATGATATATAATCCTATATGCAAAAGAGAACAGAGTTCTCTAGGTGAAGCAAGTCAAGTCAGGACCAGGCTTTCTTATTGTCTTTACCATTGTTAGATACAGGTATAAAGTATACTGTTAGAGAAATCTTTCTCTTATTTTTAATTCTTCAATTTCAATCACTCCTACAATACTTACTCAAAAAAACAAAAATTCAAGAAAAACCATATGGGAATATATAATATAGACTTCCAAAAAGCCTGAAGATAGTTGTCAGTAACAAAGGACAGCCAAAATTGGGCTAAGATATTTCTACACACGTACCAGAAGAGACAAGAATATGGAAAGCTTACAGCAATTCATTTCAATGAGTTCAATAGAGATTATTTTAATATATAGTAATATCAGTCATTGATTTAGTAGCTACAAATGCTGGGCACTTAATAAATGTCATCATACTTTTTGGTAAGTACTATACAGTGTATGATGGATTCATAGAATGAAATTCAGTAAAGTTAAATAATTTCATCCATTTATACAGCTAGACAGACAGACAGAAGTTTAAATCTCAGGTGACTTAATATGTGCCAGATATTTCAAGATTTATGCATGCATGATTTCATTTAATCCATTCAACAAACTTCTAAAATAGGTATTATTTTAACTCAAATTTAAAGATGAAATTATCCACACTCAGATTAAGAAATTTAGCTCAGTTAACATAATGAATAAATCACAAAACTGGGATTCTGAATGCTGTGCCCATGCTTTATTCTCCAATACCCTTTTCCCCCTGGCAGCAAGGGGCAGGATACTGAACTAAACCCTACTCATGCCTAGCCCATGATATTTTGCAGTCCATTTTGACTTCCAAATGAGCTAGTGGAACTGGGAAGGAATGACCTTTCTTATCTAAGATGAATACATTTCCAATTATTGCATACTGCTGTCACATTGCATCACTCAACATTGCTTCCTAATTCAGAGCCATCCATATTGTCAGAATTTCACCGGACACTTTAATTATTGAAGTTTATCTAAATAAAAAAAAGCACTATGAAATTTGTCAGAAGACTGATTTTGTACAACTATCAAAGCAAATGCAAAATACTTTGTATGAGCTTATTAAAAAGTATTTAATGAAAAGGTATAAACTTCCAGTTACAAGATAAATAAACACCAGGGATGTAAAGTACAATGCGATGACTGCAGCTAACACTGTTGTACGATATATAGGGAAGCTGTGAAGAGAGTAAGTCCTAAGAGTTCTCATCATAAGGAGATCTTTTTCCCTTTTTTTTCTTTTTTCTCTTACTTGTAACTATGTGAGATGGTGGATGTTGGTTGAACCTATTGTCATCATTTCACCATATACATTAATCAAATCATCAGGCTGTGTACCTTAAACTTATAAAGTGATGTATATCAATTACTTCTCAATATTATAAAGTGGTGTATATCAATTACTTCTCAATAAAACTGGGAAAAGTTATTTAATAGACATGCACTCAAACTTTTTTACTCTTCCCCTCCTTCCACTGGAAGGGATAGGATTTCTCTGGAGGTTTTAGAAAAGCTACAGGGTGACTTGATGCAGTCATTTTAATATGGAAGAAGCATCCTTTTTGCACGCCAAAGATAAACTTCATTTATTTTCTTCTTATCAGAACAAGATAACATTATGTCATTGGATTAAACTCTCATTCAATAAACATTTACTGAATGCCTACTGTGCACTATGGTTGGAGTACAAGTATTCATGGTTTCCACCCTCACAAAATTCTGGTTCCACAATTCACAAGGCACAAATAATTTACTCAATGATAAAATAACAGCAGGAGAAGTACAGAAAATATTATGGGATCCCAGGTGAGTAAGCGACCATTTCCATCCTGGGCATCAGGGAAGGCCTTAAGAGAAAAGGAACCATTTTCTTCTATCTTTGAAGTATTAGCATCAGTTTACCAAGTGGGACAAGGAGTAGAGCAACCCAGACAGGAAGCAGAGTAGATATTGGGAGTCTCGGAAATGGAAAACATGGGAAATAAAATGGTAGGTTTGAAAGGAAGTCACACAACTATAGGAAAAAGGGAAAAATTCATGAGATTTCAATCATCGAAATATTTGATACCTCTACATATAATTTATGATGAGTGTCTGCTGAATTTCTTTTGGAGCGGGTGCTGTTCTTTCTTGGGATCTTTAGGAAGACTAAACATGATCCTTGGGGCTTGCCTATGCATGTGGGCCTATGTAATATTTCAGATATATCCTTTTTGCATCAAAAAGTTAAATTCAAGAATGATTTTTTCCTTTGGGGGAATGCAAAGTTTCAGTTGCTCTTTTCTGTAAACAATAATTCTCTCCTTCAATTTGAGATATGGGGGATTGGAGGCAGATGGGAAGGGAGATTGGTGGGGAGGATGAGGGACTCTTGATCAAAGATCTTATTTTCAGAGAGTTCATTCTTAATGCCAGGAGACAGAGGATTGATTGCATTTGAATCCATGTAGACTCTGCTTTTCTGATGTATTGTGGGTTATTTAAGGGTAGAGCATATGCCCTCAGAAATATTTGCATAAACATTTCAGCAAGATTCCATGATCTTACTTCTCTACATGACAGATCTGTGAACATTTCAGGAGCAGATTTCCACAGACACTGACTGAGATTTATTCTAGAAAATAAAAGCTCCAAATGTATGCTAATAGAGAAAGCATTATCCATGGTAGAGGGCATAAGCCAACCAATTAGCCAATGAATAGGAATAAGAAAGAAGGATATCTAACTTCCTAAAGACAGAGACTCAGAGAAGTTCTGTGTTTCTCGGTTGTTTTTTTTTAAGTGTGTTGGTATTTATACAGTAACTTTTTAGGAAGAGATATAAAACAATAAATGTTGACTATGAAGTAATCACAAAGTGCAAACAAGCCAAGAGAAGAAAAACATAAATTGTACTTCCAAAGCATTCAACAGTTGTTCTTGTTGTTTTCTGATTATATAAGTAGTAATCTAGGCTTGTTATGAAACATTTAAAAAATACAGAACTGTGTATTCCCACTACCCCACTGTTAGCAATCTGTTACAGAATACTCCATCCTTCTTTTCTTTTCTAGGTATGTGTATGTGTGTAGGGGGGGGTGGGGTGGGGGGCGTGTGTGTGTGTGTGTGTGTGTGTGTGTGTATGTGTGTGTCATTTCTTCTGTAGATAGGGAGAAATACATAGGTAGTTTTTGACATTGTTATCTGATTGTATGCATCCACATCTTGGATATTTTTTTTAGAGATGACTCCCTGCTATTCTGCTGTTCCTAACTTACTGACTTATCTCTTTTGGTATTTTTAAAACTCTGGATTCTTCCAGTAGAAGTATCTTTTTGTTGTTCATGAAGGCATGAGAAGCTGTAATGCAAATATTGGATACTACTTATGTTTTCTTCTTGTTTTTAAGGCCATGAATAAATTTACTACTCCTTGGGCAGGTCTTTTTTCTTTGTTAGGTGGGTTGGTCATTCTGAATATGCAGAAACACACATCTACTCCCCCCTGCATGACCTTATAATTCAGAGATAACAAACAATGATACCTCGAAATACAATACTTCTAATAAAAATAATCCAAACTAACAGTGTCAACTGTTCTAACCCTTCTAACAGTGTCAACCCTTCTAACAGTGTCAACTGAGTCACATAACTACCGAAAATATTCACTAAGGAATGTAAGTAGGTTTCACTATTTGCTTCCCTATTTTCCCCCTCATGCTTTTCAAAGAGAACTATAATCTGGTAGAAATTTCAGGTCCAAGGTGATTTCTACACTAGAGTTCCTGAGATAAGAGGGGAGGGTCTCAGTCTAAAAGGTGATAGCCAGTGAGAAATTGCCATGAGTTCATACAGAAATGGAAGCAAGTTAGAATTGTTCCTCTAAGTCCCAGGGTGTCTTTCACATAGAGGAGTTGACCCTATAGAATCTTGAATTTTGAAATTCAAGAAATAAAATAAAATCAGAATCTTAAAATAAAGTTATTATTTCAAAATCTTGAAATAAAATCAGAATCTTGAAATCTCATTTTACTCAAACTTTTCCTAAGGAATTACCAGCATACTCTTGCATTCTTTTTGATAGTGAATCCCAGTAGAGCTAGCCATATGTTACCCCTTAGTTCCTGGAATAGAATGCTTAGGTTGGTACTTTGGAAGCTCAAGACCTATAAATACCTCCTCGAGGAAACACCCTTATATAGGAGAATCGAATCTAAAAAAAAGACGGACATTTGGATATTGGTCAAAATATTACTCCTTAGCATTAAAGTATGTCATCACAGTGTCATAATATTGTGACACATTATAGTGTCACATCAGACCAACTCCTACAAAGTACCAGTCTAAGCAATCCACTTATACAGATTTGTGCAAAGAAAATCCTTTCTGATATTCTAGAGGGTGGTGAGCAGCTTGAACAGAGGGCAGTGTGTAATTTATGCAACTTGATTTGGAAACTGGCCAACACAGTTTGGGAAGATCGACACAGAAACTGCTCATCAAGCTGATTAACAAACACAAACAAGGGATGATTCTTGTTAACAGCACCAGGTTGGGAAATACCAAAATATTGTGTTTCCCATTAGATACTTGCAAGACTAGCCCTGGGCACCACTTCAGATATGTTATTGTTTGTGCTGCTAGCTTCCTCCAGGTGGGATGAAGATTTAATTCATAATAGAGAGGCCCAGAATTACTTTTTATCCCATTATTTGGGAAGTTGTGAAAATTTTTGTATAGTAAGAGAATGATTCTCCACTCTGGTAGCATATTAGGTTCCCTTGGTGTTATGGGCAGAATGTTCCCTGAAACTCATATGTTGAAACCCTAATCCCAATATGATGCTATTTGGTGGTGGGGGATTTGGGAGGTAATTAGGCTATTGGAATAGAATCCTAGTTAACATCCATCACCTCACGCATAGTTACAAATCATTTTCTTGTGATGAAGACTTTTAAGATATATCTGTTTATCTCTATTTTTTGAATGAGAAAGCTGAGGAACTCAAGCAAGGTCTCACAGCTACCAAAGGCAGATTGGGCATCTGCAAGAATGTTCTCCTCTGAATTAAAAAAATAAAACACACAGCTTTGCAGCCAATAATGAATGAAATTGAAGGATTTGACATTCTAACATGCTGGTCTAATTCAGCAATGCTGACTCCATAGCAATGAAGGTCTACATGAAATGTGAATGGTTTTCACATCATTATCTATAAAAAAAATCACAGTCAACACAGCCAAGATGAATATCCAGTAAATGTAAGCTACTAGGAACCTAGGGACACTGTTATCTCTAAGGTACTCAAGGATCAGATTAGATTTAAGATTTTGAGTTTGAATATTAACTTCATTTCAGGATCAGAAAGCCCTATTGATCTCAGTGAAGGCCACAGAGTCCTAGGTAGTAACATCCCCAAAAAGGAAATATGGAGCTAATGCCTTTTTTCTTTTCTTCTTAAGAATTCTGAGAATTGCATTTTGGGAGTTCTTTTCTCAAAGCAGCAAGGTCTCCCCTGGTCAATCAAAAATAAATATTATTCTATTAGGTGCTAAGGAAATATTTGTTGAGTTAATGAATATGCATACAAAGTGCCCTTTGAAAGGAAATTTTATTCTGTTTTTTTGAGATTGCACACTGGCAGCTCTTGAAGTGAATGTGGCCCATACATGGGTTTTATTTGGCACATGTAGACTTCTTTTTTCCCAATGAGCCAACATCAAGGATCAGAGGATTTCACTTACGAACACATAGCCATAAAATCCAGGCTTCAAGCTTTTCTCTTGAAGTTGAAAATCTGGCCACACTGAGCCTGTGTTCCTATGTGCAATAGCCATCTGACACAGCATGGGTGTTCACACTGTAGTGAAACACTTGCTAACCAGTCACCTGTTATCCCGTCTGTAGTGGGCTGAATGGTGACCCTCAGAAATCTGTCTGTGTCCTAATTCCCAGACCCTGCAAATACTATCTTTTATGGTAAAATAGTAAATGTTGCCCCATACACCAAAAGATGTGATTAAGTGTGATCTTGAGAGGAGATGCTTATCCTGAATTATCTGGGTGGACCCTCAATGCCCTCACATGTGTCCCTACATGAGAAAGAGAGTGAGACAGAGGCACAGAGAAGATGGTGAAGGTGGAGCAGAGGGAGTTGCTGTTGTAAGCCAGGGAATGCTAACAGCCTCCAGGAGCTGGAACTGTCAAGGAACAGATCCTTCCATAAAGCCTCCAGAGGGACTATGGACACCTTGCCTTTGGATTTCTGGCCAGCAGAACAGTGAGAGAATTAATTTCTGTTGTTTCAAGCCACCCAGTTTGTGGTTTTTGGTTATAGCAGCTCTAGGAAACTAATATACCACCACTTGGACATAGATGCCCGTGGATTTGCGCAGGTGAAATCATTCATTTTTTTATTAGGATGTAGACATTTTTGTTGGATGAAATGGACAAAGTAGGACACTGTAGCAACAACTCCTTTCTCTTAGGGCCTGGCATCCTCCACATCTAGGCATTATCTCTTGGAATAGATCTAGTTGAGATTTGTTCATTTTTGTTCTCTGCCAGGACACTGTTATCTTACTTTAAAGTTTGGCTTTCAGACAGATTTATATTTTTATATTCCAACTTTATAAACTGCCAAAAGGAATGCATTTCCTATCAGGTATGAAATAAATAATATAGGTAAATAATGCTTGGAGAGTGAGAACTCCATAGACCTCATTTTACAAAGGGGAAAACTAGACCCAGGGAGAAAAACAAGGTACCCAAGGTCATAGAGATAATTAGGGCAGGGTTAGACATAGACCTTCTCACCCTGGGTTCATTGTTCATTTCACATTACAGCTCCCTTTCATGACCATCTGAGCCCTAACTCTTACTTTTTGATCACTGAAATAAGGTTAACTGTGAGATCCCTTAGTAGAATGCCATTTTAGTTCAAAAGTAAGTATGGACATGCCCTCAGTCTATGAAAGGAAATGCTTTAAGTCCATCTCCAATTAGGACTTTTTTCTAAGTAAATTAATTTATCCAGAACATTTAAGTCACTTCATGTTTAACTATTAAAAGGTCTCAACATGATATATGTAGTATCTAATACACTAAAGAGTAGGGATATGAAAAGAAATTTGACAGGAACAACCCAGTTGGTGACTTTCTTAAGGGAAGAGAGAAATGCAAGAGAATATATCCTAATCCACTTATTAGAAAGATTTGAAAAGTGTTAGGAAAACGTGAAAAGCATGATATGCCATACAAGCTAAAGGTGAACATGGAGAGCCCAGCACTCAAAGGGTACTCTAAATTAATATCGTGTACCAATGTTCTTTCAGTATATGAAAAAAATAGAATAAAGCTTTTTAATTAAATTTTTTTCTAAAGATAATTTTTTTAGAGCAATCACAGACACTCCAATAAGTAAGGCAAGAGCTGACTGATAAAGTGTTGCATTAGCTAACTTTTACACCTTTCTAAGCCTCAGGTGGCCAAGTCACATTTGGACTCTATTCTGCATAAATTTCACACTCCAACACAACAGCAATATTTCCTTTAATGCTGAGCCCAAAGCTCCCTAAAAACACATGAAGTCTGCATTGCTGGAACTAATTCATGAAATAATAAGGATTTCTGCAACCAGTCAGAAGGCATATTAAAATGCCATGTCAATACTTGACTGTGCCAAGGACCCACCATACCCAGTGATAAGCTTGAGTCACTAATGCCCACTATAACTCATACCCGATAAATGCTTCTTCAGAGTTCCTGGATAAATTCTTTGGCTTTTTACCACATCTAGTTGTAGCCATGCCACCGAATGTTTATTCAAAGTCAAGAATATTCAGAATTTGAGTCTCATTTATCTCTCTCTCTCTTCTAGTGAGCAGAGGTACAAGAGATAAAATCAAATGACCCCATCTCAAGGCAAAAAAAAAAAAAACAAAAAAACAAAAAAAACCAAAAACAAAAACCAAGTATCTGAGTATAGAAATACTTGCTTTTCACTGGCTCAAGCAAGGGATTTATTTTAATCCACTTAATTTGAGAGTCTGAAAATTAATTTTGGCAACCTTTGTCTCTGGCTATGAATAGCATGGATGTTGTTTATTTCTGAGACTTACCTATCATGGCACACAATCGTCTCTATCTGCCCTTCTCGAATGCTCAGCTTTATTTGACCATGTTATTGCCTATTTGACCATTATGTCATCTCTATCACACCACATCTTGGCTAATTAACTAGCGACGAGCCCTGACTTACAGGCATTTTGTGGCAACATGATCTGGAACCAAAAAACACACAACAAAAAATCTAACTGAGCTATATTCCAGGAATTTGAATTCATGTAAAGAAAAGAATTAAGTTGTTAAGAACTGGAGCTGAAGGTAAGAGGTTAAATTGAAACACAAGTCAGAAAGACCATAATAGGCCATGTGGAAAGATCAGTGAGTAAGAAAAGTCATGAAGTTGAGGAAAGATAGAGAGGATCATGGCAAAGAGTAGAGAGAACACACACACAGAAGGCAAGCCTCCTATGTCATGGTCAAAGCACTAGAACGATGAAGCACGAATTCTATTCTGCAGAGGTCTCTGGTACCTTTTTGTAACTAGAACAGTCTGTCTCCAGAAGAATCTACCTTTGTTCATAACAGCTCTATCTTCATCATGCATAGATTTAATGGGCCAACTTTCCATATTATTATCCTCATATAAAATCCCACCTTCCCACGCCTTACTGAAGGAACATGAATGACTCTGTTCCTGGCAAGCAAGAGAGAGATTAACTAAAAACATTATAGAAAACTAAGCATTCATCTGATGATGTTGCACCATTTTCCAGGTTTGATTATATACTATTTGAGATATCTCTTTGCTTCCTGCAGAGATCCTGCTGTTTCATAACCACTTTGTTTGATGTTATATGGCCATCTGAAGTGTAGGCATCTTGATATGCATTGCTCAATAAGACCTAATCTAACACAGACACATATTGGCTACAGAGAATACCAAAATACTTTAAAGCTCAAATGTGTATTTCCCCAACTGCTCCTTGCTGGGTATTTTAAGGCATTGGTTGATTAAATATCTGGTATCATTAACTCTAATTTTAACTTCAATTAAATGTTTAGGCTCCATTTAGTCTACGCTCACAAAATGGTGAATCAAGGTTTTAATTTCCAACATTTTGTAACATGATTCTTCAGTTTCAGAATGTTTTCTATGTTGTTTTAAACATCTTAAAGTACTCATTTACTACATCTTAAAAGATTCATCATGTAAATGTCATATTGAAGTTAAAATTAACATTAACTTAAAATTTAATTTGACATATTTCTGGAAGTGCCTATCTAAATCCAAACTAGCTACATGTGTATAGATGTGTATATGTACACGTGTGTGTGTGTGTGTGTGTGTTATGCATTTTTAAAAAAGATTTTATTATTTTTAGAAAGAGAGGGAGTGCAAGCAAAGGGAAGGGCAGAGGAAGAGGGAGGGAGAGAATCTCAGGCAGACACCATGCTGAGCTCAGAGCAGACATGGGGCTCAATCTCATGGCCCTGACATCACCACCTGAGCTGAAACAGGGTCAGATGCTTAACTGACTGAGCCGATCAGGAGACCCATGTTGTGTGTGTTTTAAAAAACAATCACCTTTTGGTGATGAATTACAGATCAAAAATAATTTCTAAGGAATGATGAATTCAGACAATTTTGACATTTAGATGAATTGGTTAAAATTGTCAGAATCTCCATTTTCTTCTCTTAGTGAACTAAAATTTTTACTTATATGAGATTAAACAGTGAGCTTTGGGGTATGTTGAATTTTTCCCTTTTTTTGAAAGTAATATAACAATTTTAGCTCTTGAGACTTTGACTCTACCATGTAATAAATGTGTATTACACACACTGAATCCTTATTCAAGAAAATGTATTTTAGCATAGAGAATGATATTCCAGGTTGAATGATTCAATCTCTTAGAAATTCTGATGTTAATGGTTAGTGCCCTTGATATTCCTCTTATATAAAGGGATCAATGGTAGATCTGGGAGTGAAATTTAGTTCAAGGACCTTAACTGATCAGCCAGTCAAAATGTATTTAGTGACCTGTTATATACTCAACACTGGAACAAAGCCTGTAGAAAATGTAAAATCAGGGTAAGACATTGTTACTGCTTTGAAGGGGTTCTAACCTGGGTAAAGAGATAATATTTAAGTATAAGAAGCCATGAGATAACCACATAGGACAAAATACAGCTAAATATATGGTTGTTGGGTACAAACTGTTAGTTAGATATCAGAGCAGGAAAATTACTGCATCCCGCAATGGGAGGGAGCGCCATGGATCTGAACCCTACACTAACAGAGGAAAGGCTGGGAACTAAGAAAGTGCAGTGCATTCTGCATTCTCTACAGAAACACCGCTGCATACAAGAAGCCACCATTGTAAGTCATATGCTTTTTCTTCCTCAATGCTGAATCAAAACCCAGACGGCCTTACTACCTACACATACGATTCTCAAGCCTCAAGAAACCTCTCTCCTCCTGTCCTCCAAATGGTTCGCTTCTGGTGCATTATTCAGTCATTTGGATCATTTTTGAGAAATTATAAAATTATAAAATAAATGTGGGCTTTAAAGTCCTAAAAAGTTTAGCCCTTCCTAACCTAGTCCTCCTGCTTTCACTGTGTGATTACTCAGTGTTCATTTTCTTTAGTTGATAATAAGATTGTTAGAAGATTAAATGAGAGACTATCTGACAAGCATTTGGCACATATATTAAGTACTGTGGAGAGTATGTGAATTTTCCTAGATTCGTTAGATGCTATTTACCCCCTGTCCTCAATAAAACCCAGTTAACTGATACATATTAGCTGCCAATTTCAGATTGAACTATATGAAATTACCAAAATTCAACTGTTTTGTCCCCACAAAAGGCCAATTTTATATTATTCAACCTAACATCACATCGATCTATTTTTTTTTCCTCATTATATTTTGTCCAATCTTATAATCAAATTGAATAGAGTTAGTGGTCTCTTGGGATTTTGAAGGAGGGATATAAAAGGTAGGTTTTGAATTTGGTTGAGGTAGACAAAAATCCAGTTTTTGGAGGTGAGTTTCATTGGCACTTCTAAAAGGGTCATTAGACAGCAAATGTCATTACTGAGCATGTGGATCTGAACAAGGAATGGAAAGAGTGGAGAATAGGACTGTTAAATATTTCTGTAAAGGGAAGACCCGACTCTCTCCCTCTTAATCCTCCCTACCCTTCCCACGGCCTACAACACTGTCTGGGGGACACAACAGAAATCAGTTGACTGCTAGGTTGGATGGCATCAGCCTTTCCAAAGTAGCACAAATCCAGTTAGGACCCAGGCTACCCAAGAAACTATAGGTTTGTTTACTGTATATGCTTTTAACTGTTCCCAGAGAAAGCCTCCATTTGTCAATGACCCAGCAGGGAGTAAATGAAAATGCTTATTCAGACCCCTCAGCAGAGAGAGCTCCCTTAATCCGCTCACTGATGAGATAACGCTGTAGGATTACAATAATCAACTTGCAGTATGTCCTCTATTAGTGCTTAAAACTATAGCAGTTCATAAGCACTGGAAGATGTTTCTTCATTTACATAATATAGTGACAGACTTTCACCCTTCTGAGACCATCCATTATCTCCCTATCCCTTCCTTGAAGTATTTCAAATAGATACAATTACATTGAGGACCATTTAACAATCGCATTCTAAATGCCTGAACTTAAAAGTATATATTATGTTTGCGTGTGTGTCTCTGTATTTGCATCTATCTATCTGCTCTTACCTATATTTGTGGGGGGGCGTATATGTAAGTGATATATATATGTATATATCCCATCACTTACTTAAGTCACCAAATTATAAACATATCTAGATATTAACAGTGACATTAAGCTTCTCAGCTTCCTCTCAGAGTAGGAATTACAATGAGGTGTCTGTGAGCCTCTTATGTAAATAGGGAAAGTAATAATGCACAGACTCTTCTTAAAATACTTTCTATATCACTATTAGTTTATGCGGTGACATTTTAAAGTTATTTCCCTCTACATCCTTTCCTAGTTAGCCAATGTAATGCCCACTGACAAAGAGAGAAGGTACTTTCTGATACACATTTTTTAAAAGTTGGTTAAAATTCATGTTATGAAATTGCAAAAAGTTTAGATAATTCATTCAAACTTGGCTTTTTTCCATGCACTTTTCTAAAGAAAATTTAAAGTGTCAAAAATACATATCTTGTGCTCATTATTAAATGCTAAATACCACAGTGTTTTGAGCTGCCTCGTGGCCATTGTAAAGAAAACAGGTGTTCTGATAGATTATAAAGTGTGAGTCAGATGATGTGTAGGACAGAATTTTAATGAAGCTGCAAGCACAGAACTCTGACTGGCCTCTTGAATATGATGCTAAAACCCTGGAAAGTAGTTTTAAAGACAAAATAGCAGGAACACAACTCAGAAAGCATTCATTAATAATCAACAAGTAAATGGGATGTGGAAAATCATTACATTGAGGTGCCTTAGCATTTCAATGCAATTTAATATAGCATTAGCCTAAGGAGAAGGTAGGTATAATTTGAAAGGACATCCAAGTCTTTGTGAATATGCAAATATACAAAGAATGTCTCTTAATGGCCACATTAAGTTACTAGTCAAGACCACAAGCAAGCGAAAGCCACAGTTCTTCTAGATGTAGAGATGCCATTTAAGATGGAAAAAGGCTCAGGAGTGTGGCATCAAGGAATAATGATCCATTTCTTTAATTAGGTTTCTACATAGAGATCGTTTTTGTGAAACCATATTTTCTACCTTTTGTTTTTTATTAAAATGTCTAGAGAAGATCTGCACATATAAAGGGACTTAGAGTTTTAGGTGTATGATGGATTTTGAAAAGAAAGAACTAGTCTACAAATAGGCAGCTCTTACACTGTGGGGAAGTAAAGACCATGCATTAAGTTACGTGGTATCTTTCACTAACTATGAAATTGTTATCTAGTTTCTTTTACAGAAATCTAGATCATATCTGGTTTTCCTAATGCCTTTTCCTTTACATGTCCCTACCCAACTTGCTTTTGAGAGATGGTTATATATAATTTATATCAATAATTTAGATACAAATATTAGCATATTGTTATGTTTGCTGGCACTCATACTCAGTCATTATCAAGAAAAATTTCTGAAAAAAAAAATCTGTGTCATTAGGGTAATATTTTAGATACTTCGGAGCAAAGGTTACTAGAGAGTGCATCAAAAGGACAGAATTTTCACCCAAATGAAATTTCCTTTGGCCAAATAAACATAATTAATGAGAAAACTGGAAATGAACTTGCCCCACATATTTATAGGGTAAACGAAGACTTGTCTTATTATTTCCTTATCTGTCTTTTTCAGTTGACCTTAGGCTCTTTGAGGGCAGGGCTCTGAAGATATTTTCCTTGGTATCCCAGGATTTAGCAGAGTGCTTACTCCAAAGCCAGTGGAAATATTCCATTGAGATTTGTTTGCATGAATAAAAGCACTAAATATTTATACATGGTACAGAAGTCTGCAAAAAATATTAAGACTAAGTGAAAAGGCAATTTACAACATGGTTTCTAAACTATATGTCTCTTGATTTAAAAATCATAAAATCTATGAATAAAATAATGCTGTAATTTACCTATAAGATTTGCTGTGATATAAATAATGCTACTTTCCTAGTATCTGTGTTACAGAAATACTTTACATGCAGAAAGTCAAAAAACTATAACTTCCTCAAGTCTGTTCCTGTGCATATAGACTGAAGTGAATACAGCTGCTGTTGAAGGCTTAGGTGCACTTTGCCAATGACATATTATCTATCCAATTAAAAAGAACTATGTGCCATGTGAATGAGAGTAAAAAAAAAAAAAAACCTTTATAAATTCTTATTCCCAATATTTACCTTCAAGGACTTGCTGGACCAGTTTTCTTTACCATTTCATAGGAGTTACTTTACTCCTATGCATATGTTGTCCCTCTTGTAGGAAATGCTCTTCCCCTGGCTTGCTATCTAGATAAGGTTCCCCTGCCAGTCATTCAGGTCCTGTATTTCCTCTGAGAAGCCTTCCCCAAACTTGCAATGGGATGTCTCATTCCTCTGGATATTTCTAGTACTTATTTGCTAGCAATCACTTCCTACTTCTTACTAAATGACTACTGCTATTATTATTTTTTTAATGGGAATCCTAGTATTTCTAACAAAGCTTCAAACCTTTCAGATATTGTCATATCTTCTTCTCGGATGAACAAGGTTCTATTAGTATTACTATTGCCACAGACACTTCCTGAAATTCATATGTCAGTAGAGAGCTTAAGAAGCACCAACCATAATTGATATTGCTGTATGACATAAAGCTGTTAAGAGAGTAGATTCTAAGAGTTCTCATAATAAGGAGAGATTTTCTTTTCTTTTCCTTTCCTTTCTTCTCCTTTCCTTTTCTCTTTTCTTCTTTTTATTGTATCTATATGAGATGGTGGATGTTAACTAAACCTACCATGGAAATCATTTCACAACAGATGTAAAACAAACCATCAGTAAACTTACACAGTGTACATTAAATGTACACAGTAAAGTATGTCAATTATTTCTCAATTAAAATGGAAAAAAAAAGAAGCCCTGACCCATTTATTGCCTTCTTTGCCTGACATCTCCTCCAAGCAATTGATGTGGCCACAGTCCCAATTGGCTATTCGCTTCCCTATCTTCTCTACCAGTTGGTTGTCTCCTTGATGGTAGGGTAGAAATGGTGTGTTTATATCTCCAGTACTTTGGGTAATATCTACTAGACATGGATTGATACTTAATGATAGCTTCTGGAATGAATACAAGGGAATATTAAGATTTAATAAGCTAAAATGTCATGGCGCCAGTAAGTTGAAGAATAGGAAAAGCTCCATCTGTACGCTTTCTAGAGATGTACTCTTAACTATACAGTGCTGCGGCCTAAAGAATGGGTGATCTGGGCATTTAAAGAAACAGCTCAGAAGGCAGATAAAGAGGAGACAAAACTGAGAGGCCTTCTCATTTTTTCCTTCCCAGAGAACTGTGGCATTGATTTGACCATGGTGAGACCCAGGAGAACAGAGTCTTAGTCAGCAGGATGATGACTGTCAGCCAACTCAATAGCAAAGCTAACAATAGGATTTTAGTGAAGGCTAAACGGCTTTTCCTCCCATAGAAGTGGCTCCTGAATGTCTAGGGTGAGATATTTTGAGAAACAGGAAAGCTTCTGCTGAATGGATATGGAGGAATCACAAACGTCACTGACTACCCTAGGCCAAAAATAAGCACACTTCATTAGAACAGATAAAAAATGTGTGTTCAGTTCACCCAGTAGAGCACACCTGCTCTAGAGTGGCTATTCCAGTGGATTCTGCTAAAGACATAATATCAAAGACAGAGCACAACATGCCAAAACAAAAATTTAGAAACGTAAGTAATGAGGTCTCACGGAGGATCTACATAGTTAAGTGTTTCCTACCAAACAGGCTCGTAAGGCATTTCTATGTGGCCCATAAAAGAGCACTTTAACTTCTGGGAAGCAAGCTTTACTGTCATTACCCCAGTTATTGCTGTTTACTTTCCTTTCACTGAATTTTACTCTATTATTTAAAATAATATTCTATATTTTATTGCCCCTGAACATCTCCAAGTAAAACATATTTTCGCACCCAAATAAGTACAGACATACTTTAAAGACGTATTTTCAGGAAACTCTGAGTCCATGGGTCATGTAAGTGACACGTTACTAAGGAAGATAAAAGAGAGCTCAAAGTAAACCATTATTCCTTGCTTTCTATCCAATTAAATTAAAGCCAACAAATGGCCTAAACCCCAGTGGAATGAGAGTTACAGATTTTATCTCATGTCTATGAAAAATGAGACTTTGGGGAAACCTTTGTGTTTCAACTCTTCCACAATAAAATCATATCTTCAAACCAGTTACACGTAGTCCCATTTTCCTTCAAAATCCAATCCCCTATCAATTCTTTATTCGTGCCCTAATCAATTATAATTTAAGAGCACTGACAACTAGAAGTGCTGTGTGGTTGCTCTTAATACCCCTGCTTCGATGGAAGGTGCAATATGGCAACTTATCCATTTAGAAATTATAAAAGGGGAAAAACACAAGAAAACTACTTCATAAAAACAGACACTAGAAAGACGTAGGCACAGGAAGAATTAAATTGCTTTTCCTGGAGTTCCATAGGTAATTCTGACATTGGTGTCACTAGAGGGCAATGGATAAACTATATTTTAAAAAATAATTTCGTTATAAATCTCAGCCCTCTTCTAAACCTAAGAAGTGTAGTTAGGAGGCTAAATATACGCCAAAGAAACATCAGTAAAAGGAAAACAAACATATACAAAAGATGTTATTTCTTTCTGCTTATTTAGAGGAACTAATAGTGCTCCTGCTGTAAATCCATTACAGCCAGTGACTTCAGTGTGTCTCTGGAAATGTAGGGATTGTAATCTGTATAAAGTAATATAAAGATGCTTATTAAGCACCATCATGTACCTTAGCATCTGGTGTTGGGGTATTCATTTTAAATGAACTATTTTGAAACAGTGCTGATGAAACTTAAATAAGTTTATTTAAATAAGCAAGATTTAGAATTGCCAAAATAGCTATGTGGGCCATGCCAAATTCTTTTAGCAACTCACACATATATCTCAGTTTACATCAGAGATCTCCTGTTAGATACATCCAACCATCTGAACACACAAGTATGCATACTCTCAAGGGCATTTCCTATATTTTCATGTCACAGTCCTTGTATCACCTAGTAATCCAATCAAGTTACCTTCTGAGTTATTTATAACCAGATCCAACTGATAGCCAAGGACTTTCAAATCTAGAGCCTCCCAGTCCAATTCTGGGATTACCTGTCTGTGTAAACTCTCTCTAAAACAAAGGATCACATGTCTCAAGTGCTCAGGATTTCTGCTTTGCTTTGAAATCCAGGTGTGTTGCCTATAAAGGCTGGTAATGACTTTCTGTGATTGCCTTTATAAGTTGCTTAAACTGAGAAATTCTACCTCAAATCTCCTTGCTCATGGAGAAAGCTTGAAATAAAGGTTATCCTTGGTATTTTGTGACCCAAAATGTGGAATCTCAATTTAGCTGAGCTGATTAAATGTGTGGTTGGAAATATATGGCAAATGTACCATCATTCCCTCATTCTGTGCCAAAGGCAGACATAATTAATTGATCATCAATCTCTTTCTATTTGATTCAGGTTTGGCCTCCTAATGCTAACATCACAGGCTACCAGGCATATCAGGCTGTCGTGGCTAATGGGCTGGAGCTGGTACTTGCAATCCCAATTCTTGTCCATTTCTCTTATTCATAAAGGAGAAAATTGAGGTTCAGCAAGAATGAATTTCTCTGTGCCACAGACCTGCTCAATGGCAGAATCCTTAAGACTGTTTATATGGCAGGGGCACCTGGGTGGCTCAGCAGGTTAAAGCCTCTGCCTTCAGCTCAAGTCATGATCCCAGGGTCCTGGGATTGAGCCCCACATCAGGCTCTCTTCTTATCAGGGAGCCTGCTTCCCTTCCTCTCTCTCTGCTTGCCTCTCTGCCTACTTGTGATCTCTCTCTGTCAAATAAATAAATAAAATCTTTAAAAAAAAAAAGACTGTTTTTATGGCAAGTCCTTAATTGGAGTTGGTTGCAGAGAAGCATTAAGGCTGCTTAGCAGTTGTCAGTGATTAGAAAGAACCTGGTTCTATTCTAGAGCAGAGAAGAAGGAATGGGCCGGTGTGCAACTGTTCCTGGCATCTCTCCCTAACTGGAGTACATGAACCTATTCTTTCCTCGAGGCCCAACTGACATATTTTCTCACCAGGATTTTTCCTTACCCTGAGAATGTCTCCAAAATCAAAGTTCTAATCCCATTCTTCAGTTCTGAATTCCCAATTTTTTCTCTCTCCTCCTTGAAAGGCAGTTAACGTCTTTGGGTATATTTTATCTCCTTGCTACTACACTGTGGATTAGACAAGGATATAGGGCTATTTTTATTTATCTTGGAATTTATGCTAATCCCTTATCACAGTGCCTTATCTATAGAATATGTTCAATATATGACTGTGGAAAAAAAATGACACAGAACAAAATGTAGAAGAAAGGAGGAATGGAAGCAAGATGGAAGTGATGCCATGTTCAAACATGATACCACCTCCTTCCCCAACACCATTTCTCTTTTTTCCCATCCTACAGAGTACTTCACTTGGAATCTGTTTCATTTTAAAATGAAAGATGAAGAAAGGCAATGATTTAATATTTGTATTTGTAAACATAATGGGACTGAGGGCTATATGTGTATGCAACAATACATTGAAACTATTGTAATTATAATTTAAGAGACATAGTTACGATTATAGGTAGAGTCCCCTGGTCCAGAAGAAAAACAACAACAAGAGCTAAACTGTGCTAAATCATCAACATCTTTTCTTTTAATGAACACTGGATATTTCCCCCTATCATAACAATTTGGGGAAAATAATTATCAAGAAAGATTCACAAAACACAAACATAAAACATTAGATATAAGATGTCGATCCTCTATATCTGCTTTCCTTTTCATTCAAAGTGTCCTTCTAGAAGCAATGGCATTTTCAAAGGGAATAAGGTGAACTCTACAACTTAGTGATAGCTTGCTTATACAAATTAGAAATTCATTAATTGCATCACAAGGTGCCACAGGCCCAGTTATAGACATTATTTCATAGAAATTCATACTAGTGGGTACATGGCAAATTGTTTTAGGAAAGAAGTTAGCATATTGTTGCATTTAGAAGACACAAGAAAAAGAAAGTCATTATTAACTTGTAAACTTTGGAGGCTGCATTACTAATGCATTAATATAGCACATTCCAAACTGAGCAAATACATTTTATATCTCAGCACATATTAAAAATAAACATCAATTAAATTAAACTCAACAAATATTTATAGAGAGCTTATTTGTGCCAAGTGCTGTGCTAGGCTCTGGATGAAAATTTACAAGACATACTGACTTGCTTTTGAATGGATAAAGAAGTTGTGAGACATACGTGTATACACACACACACACAACACATGCATAGATATGAGATATATATGGTATGGTATACTATATATACACACATACATATATGCAGTATGTTCTAAGAGAGTAGATATTAAATGTTCTCACCACAAAAAGAAATAATACTTGGTAACTTGATACAGATGTTAGCTAAAGTCACGATGGTATTTATTTTGCAATATGTAAGCAAATTAAATCAACACACTGTATACCTTAAACCTGAATAATGTTGCATGTCAATTATATCTCAATAAGGCCACAAAAAAACCTAATAAAATAACTTAATAAAAATATGTTGATAGTGGAAAGGAAGATAAATATGATGATAGCTCAATATCATTCTTTAGTGACCCTCATTTGTATTTTAGGTGTGTAATATGTTATTCTTTCATTCTATTTATCCTTGGGAGTCAGACTCAGGTCCGATCCTGGCTCTGCCAGTTAATAGCTTTGAAGCTGCATTGCATCACTCAGTGCTCCCAGGCCTAGAATAGGAAAATCAATAATGAACATCTTCATTTAATAGTGTTACTGTTAAAACCATGTGAGACAATGCCTGTGAAGTGCTTAGCATGGTTCCTGGCACATGGTACGTGCTCAATAAATGTTCACTCTTATTATTATTATCACAAATAATAATGACCTCTGCTAGAAAAGGCAAATAACTTTAATTAGCCATTAAATCCAAATTATTAGATTCTCAAGTGTGGAACTGTTGCAAATAAAAATATGGCAATTGGCATAAGAAATATAATTCCAAGAAAGAATCAACCAGAGGTAAATGTGCTAATTAAAGGCATCTACCTTAAACCTTGTGCTTGAAATAAATCTGCAGAGTAAAAACAACTTTTCAAGTTAATTGAATAAATTTGGCATTTTGAATGTCCTCAGTTATTTCAAGTGAAGTAAAACTATCTCTAAGTAAATCTCCCCTGTGAGGAAACTGATCCAACAATGACTCAAGGGGAAATACAGCATTGCTTCTCACCACAATTAGAAATTTTAATATATTTAATTTAAGGACAATTAGTCTATAGTCAACAGAGCTTACATAATCTGACAGTTATGGATAATACCCTGAGGTAGCAAAAATATAGACAAGAAGAATGACCTTTATGTGTCACACTGAGAAACAGTATACACTGAAACACTGTAAGATATGTCACATATTAGGGAAAAATGCTTTTAATTCATACATAATTTTGAGAGAGGGTCATGAGACCACAATTTGTTTAGTAGAGTTGGCAAAACAAAAAGGAAACATCTACCATAACTTTTTTTTTTCTTGTAAGAAACAGTTCCTAACATTAGCATATTTCTATCATGCTGTATCAGGTGAGAAAAAAGTTTAAATTGTCCTGCCAGTCTGTGCCTTTTAGTGGTATGTCTGCATGACAACATATAAAAGACAGCTGAAGTACTCCCTTGTCCTGACTGTATTTCTTTTTCCTTCAAATTCTGTGAATTTCCTTCAAATTCTGGAGCCATCAGGATCTGGTTTATAATTTAATTGAGCTGAGGTTTACACTCATAACTAAACAATAAAGTTAAAGTAATGAGTTTCAATCACAGGACTGTAGCACATAGTTTAATTTACATAGATAATTAAAATCACCACCCCTACTGTCCTTTCTTTGTACTTGGGGCTGTACTAGTAAGATAGCTGGATATTACCAGTCTCCCTTTTCCATTAAAGAAAATCAGAGGAAAGAAAAGGGGTGTGGAGAGCCATTTTAATGTAATTCACTCATCCCCTTTCAAAAAAGGAAAATGCTTCAAGTGAAATATGTTTTACCCAATTGGTTCCAAGTGAAAATTATTCTGATAATTAAGGGAAGTTTAACAAACTGGCATGAGTGCATCAACAGAAAACACTATTTCTGCCTTTATTTTCCTGCATAATGAGTGGGGTTTCCTTCGCAAACTTGAGTTGCATCTCTTTATCTGCTGAGTCATAGAGCTCTTTCTATGGGCAGTAATTTCTCATTCTACTAATCTTTTGCCAACTATTATTTAACTGTCAGATCTCTATAGTGGAGTGACAAGTTCTAATTTTATAGTAGGAAGAAAAATAAAATCGACACACACAAAAAACTTTTATGGATTTCTTTAAAAAATTTCAGATTCCATATCACTCCTATGGTAATGGTTATTTGTTGGTGAATCCCTTACTATCCTGTCCACAGCAACCTGGAGCTTGCTTTATTTTCTCTTTTAGTTTTCACTGAGTTCTGCAATTGAAGTTAGGGCTTAGCAACCTGATATTGTTTGACAGGATTGAAGGGGAAACCATTATTACTTGTGACACTAATGCCACCATTTGCATGATGTCACTCGGCCCAGGCTAGGGATGGGATGCCTACATTCATCCTGAACTGAAGATATGTAGTAGTGACAGGTGTTTCTGAGAGCACTGCAGCAATCTATGTCCTAATTTTTATAGAGGTTGGGATTTTGTGTAAAAGATGTATATTCCAGCATATATTTCTTAGGTACCTTTGCTGGATTATATTTTTAGTATTTTAATTAAACACACTATGCCTTTGATGTTGATAAAGTGCTATGAAAAGATAAGAAATCTTATCTTTAGTAAGCAGTGACATGAACATTGACACTACATCTCATGGCCAATGAGATACTCTAAGAAAGGTAAATAATTAAAATTCCTTAGGAATAATACAGCTTAAGAATAAGACTGAATTAGGGGTGCCCGGGTGGCTCAGTTGGTTAAGCCACTGCCTTCAGCTCAGGTCATGATCCTGGAGTCCTGGAATCGAGTCCTGCATCAGGCTCCTAGCTCCATGGAGAGTCTGCTTCTCCCTCTGACCTCCCCTCTCATGCTCTCTCACTCTGTCTCTCTCTCTCTCTCTCTCTTTCTCAAATAAATAAATAAAATCTTTAAAAAAAAGAATAAGACTGAATTAATTTTTTTCTTTTGATTTCTTGAGAGGTAGGTGCTATTCTCTTTACCTGAAAGCCTGGCATACTTAAAATTACAATTAGTTTACCATTAAGAAAGTTGATAGTTGAGTTCTTATACTTAAGAACAACATACAGAAATCCAATTATAAATTCAAAAAATGCTTCTGGCAACTTGTTTTGCTTTAATAATATGTATTAATAATTAACTGACATTTTACACTAGAAAAGTTGTTTGAGTCTGATGGCTAATTATGTGAGTGAAGATAGAACATTCACAAACAAATTAATTTGGATTTATTTAATTTAGACACGTTTAAAAAAGCAGACACTAGATGATAGATAATTTTCAAAACCAGAAACTCATGTCTAGGAAAATCTTTAAGTACTGTACAGTAAATACTTCTATGTGCCATTTAAGAATTATCCTAAATATACAACCACTCATGTTTTGCAACTAGAAATTAAACAAGAATACAATGAAGCGAAACTACTAAACTGGTAGTTCTAGGGTTACCTTTTTTCTTCCACACTCCCTTACCTTAATGATGGGACTGAGCATCAGGAAATGGACCAGCAGCCAAGCAACACTTACGTGTGATTACACCACATGAAATCTATGTCAGCAAATCTGACTCAATTGTTGAGTCTTCTTTACTAAAAATAGCTTTAAATATGACCCCAGACCTCAGCATATTTGTAATAGTAAGATACGAAATTATTTTCCTTTTCAAAAAGTATTGACATGTGGTTCCTGATTTTGTATTCCAGCCTGGACCAAAAACCAACTTTCACAAAGTTAGCTGTCATTAAAGCAGTTCTCTCCATGTCCTTCGCAGTGGAACCTTCGAAGAACCATAAAGGTAGATAGGTAGAAAGAGTAAGTACAAGTACATGAAATTATTTGCATGTATCTCACTGTTCTTACTAGAGAATATTCAATTCAGTATTACATGGAGTCTTGCCAGAGGCTCCATGAGAAAGACTGTAGGCTACTCTAAAAGCACAGGACAAAGCATGTGGTACATAAAAAGTGAGCACTTTTTTAAAGGCACTCATAATCACAGTAAATCATTGCCTTGCTGACATTTCTATCTGGAATGCTTTTTTCCCTCTGGTCCTTGGTCAATTCCTACTCATGTTTTAAGCCTGTCTTTAAATATCAATTTCTTCAAACAGATTTCCCTGGTCCAAGGTCATATACGCTATGCTCCCTTTAATACTTTCTCATCACCCCCTTAATTTCCCTTTATAGAACCTATCAAAACTAGTGAGTATACGTCTTCTATGTTTTTTTACAACTCATGCCTGCCACTTCTAGCTCCACGAAGACAAAGGTTGTTTCTATTTTATGCATCGCTATATTTCCTTAGTAAACGAGTATTTTTTGGAAGAATGAATGGCTGCATACCCAGTTTGTACCACTCCTGCCTTTTATGTACTTTATAAAATATCCAGGCTCCAAATAAATTGGCTTTTTTAAAGGAACAATTTACCTGCATTCTTCAACTCTATTTCCATTAACTTCTGTATAACAACAGTTTGGTTGACAAGGTATCCTTTGTCAAGTTTTCCTTGTACCCATATGCATCCCTTGTTTTTCTAGGGTCCCTGTGCTTTATATATTTAAACTCTACATAACCAAGTAGCAGCTAAGACCATCACATATTCTTCTGCTCTTGCATGAAGCCTCAAAAATAATACTAACAGTAGAATAATAACCATGAATTTTATAAACATATTTTGCATTTGACTAATTTGCACATGTTAAAGATTTGATGTAACTAATAATTCATCAGTCTTTTCCCCATGCAAACCAAGAAAATGATAACATCAGTTTGAATATCAAACATAATGATACTGAGGCAGCTTTCAATCATCACAAAGAAAATGATAGCATCAGTTTGAATATCAAACACAATGATACTGAGGCAGCATTCAATCATCCATGCTAATGGAATAGATACAATCCATCCCCACCAATAAATGCAAAGTCTCACTTTACCCTTGATTTATTTTTCTCTTTAACCCATTATAATATCTGCTAAGAGGTGGGAAGATGGAAACTATTACTTTTTTGTTGTTGTTGCCTCTGCCCAGCCTCTTTGAACAGTGGAAACTGAAAGCAGTATAATATCCTCTATGAAAAAGGAGAAGGAAGGCAAGGAACGAACACAGGAAAGGGAGAAGGCATGGTAACTCAGGAAGCGAGTATCAGGTCCCTAGATATGGGCGGGGAATTCTATTTTGGAAGAAACTCAGAGCCACCTGACAGAGACTTGCCAATAACAGGAAAGATGACTCAAAGACATTAGACATTAATTCTGGATCCAAACTGAACAACAAAGGCAGGTCTAATCTCAGATTCGAGAGAAACATAATGAAGTTCAGAGAAGTTATCAGACTTGCATGTACACAACCTTCCTCTACAGAATCACATGGCTGTTCCTGGTCTTCCACTTCCAAGTGGTTAAAGCAATATTTCTTCCAGTGAGATGCATGTAATTTTTCATTATATGGTTTCAAATCAAGCTCTAGTCTTAGAAAACAGAAACAGAAAATCAACATTGTGAAGTATTATAGATTTTGCATGTCTAAACAGCTGTGATGAATTAGTCACAGTTACAATGAACTGTAGGAAAAAAATCTACACGCAGTATATTGCTTTTGCAAGTTTTATATTAAAGTAAAAGAAAACCCTCAAGTAATATTATATAATAAATTATTGTAACAGTGGTTGGCAGTAGGAGTAATTTAAATAAGATTAATTTAACAACCTTTAAATATCAATAAGTAATAAATATCTTCATGCATGGGGGGCCACATTTCACTTTATTTGGAAATAATGAATAATGCCAGTTGCCTAATATAACCCTAATAACAGAATAGTAATACTTTGCACTTTAACGATTTTCATTAGAAGAGCTCAAGTACTGCTTTCATTTGACAGAAACTGCATCTGCTCCATATTAGGCATGCAAAGTAAGTTCTGTGAAGTTCCCAAATTAACTTTGCAAAGGAAAAGCAAAGTGAACCTGAACACTAAACCAAAACATGCTATCAGCTTCACGGGCCTTACTTTGGCCATAGTTTGTTCTTAACTCTAATATAAAGTACTTGTCAAACCTCAGAGACACCCGGCTTTTGACAGATCTTAATGCCTCACATAATCCGTTGTGGAGTTTTTCAAATTACTTCATTGCCAAACACCAAAAAAAGCAGGGGCCAAGCATGGAAGGGGGAGGAGAGGGTGTTACTCTATAGGTAGAGGTACACGCGTACTTGGCTGAACCTTCAAACTGCCACCACCCTCCTCCTCATCTCCTCTTCCTCCTCCTCGACTGCCACAGACCCTGTCTTACCCTCCTCCCTAAAGACTGAATTTTGACCCTGACATTGTTGCAGGAATACTTCAGGTTTGTTAAGTGAGAAAGAAGGAGGATGCAAAACTGCATATACATTATGTTCTTAATATTTTATTTATTTTATTTGTCAGAGAGATCGAGCTCAGGCAGGCAGAGGCAGAGGGAGAAGCAAGCTCCCCGCCGAGCAAGGAGCCCGATGTGGGACTCGATCCCAGGATGGTGGGATCATGACCCGAGCCGAAGGCAGCTGCTCAACCAACTGAGCCACCCAGGCATCCCAATATTTTTTAATAATGGTAAAGATTTTTGCATTGTACGGTATTGAGTTACTCTCCACTCTTGTTTACTATATTTCCAAACTTCCCAGAGTAAAATGCATTATTTCAATTAGTAAATAACAATAATATATAAACTTCCAAATGTTTATTTTTGTTTAAATTAGCTATGCCCCCCCCCCCAGTCTCAAAGGGCTTACATAAAAATGTATGTAATAAAGTAATGAGTGTCGATCTAGGGAGCAGAAAAAGTAGAAGTAAAGTTGGTAGTTTGATCACTGCTTTGCATTAATCAGAAAGCTGGACCTTTGGTCAGAAAAGGAAAAGAGAAGACAAAGAATGGCTTTGAAGAGTGGAACAACACTGCTGAAGTTCAAGACAAAACAGGTTAAGGGCCAGCTCCATAAAAGCTTGGTTTGATTCTGAGTATAAAATAGAGCCTCCGTGCATTCATGATGTGATGAGCACAGGATGTTATAGGCAACTGATGAATTATTGAACTCTACATCTGAAACTAATGACGTGCTATATGTTGGCTAATTGAGTTTAAATTGAAAAAATAAAATAAATAAAACAAAATAGTGCCTCCAAAATTGGGGAGGAGGGGTTTGCTTGATTTATTAAAATTTAAAAGGTGACTTTGAACTGATAAAGCAGTCTAGTTAAATAAAATAAATAAAATTCATACAAAAACATTAGGAGGTTGATGTTATGTTAGTGATTTTTAAAACCTACTTCCTACTTCTTTGATATATTAGGTGCTACTATTACCTTCACTGCTTAAACCTGCAGACTTCAAAGGTTGTGAAAAGACTTTCCTGGAAGGTTGTTAAAAATCCAGACCTCAGCTCACTGGCACACATTTCAATGCATTTGGTTTTAGAATTGACATAGGAAATGTGCATTTTTAGCATGAGTTCCCACCTGAAACCAATACAATTATTCAAGGACCATAGTTTGCAAAACAGTGGATTCCAGTGGAGATTCAGTGGTTTTTTGACTAAAATCAACCATTTATTTAACCAGCATGTTTTTCTAGGCTGATATTCTAAGACATCTTGAAAAGAAAAGAAATAACTTAACCATGCAAAATGTAATGTCCAATTATAACTAAATACTTCATTATAGACAGAGAATATAAAAATATGTTGGAAGGAACCCAACAAAGATTTGAAAATAACTGAGCTTTTCTGTATCATTTGTTCAATGAATATTAAAAGTTGTAGCTGAGTGAAATAGCAGTTAAAGAAAATGAAGCAAATAAATAGATTGCAAAAACTGTAATCTGAAAGTGGCATTTTATTTGTGTCTTGAGCATATAACACATTTTTCTTTCATTAAATTGTTGCATGCTGTTTTCTTGCATCTATTCATTCTATTAGCTCCTGATTCATAATTTCACTGCTTATAGCTATGATTCTTAAACAAAAAAGAAGAAATAGGTTGCTGAAGTTCTTACACCAGAGGCTGCAGATGGACCCAGCTCAAACAAGTCACCTGAATCCTTAACATGGCCACAGTGCGTCACAATACCGTTATCACAAACCCTATCCTGTCTTGAGTAAATATATGCATTCTGGCCATTTACAAGTGAAAAGTGGTCAGAGTTCATGTCAAAAATGAAATATTCCTAGCACATCCTAGCCATGCCAAAAATATCTAGAGCAAGCAACATGACCTAGTACTTTTTTTTTTTTTTCAGTTTTGCTTCCAAGTTCCTTACTATCTTTGTCAAATGTCAACTTTGGAAAAATAGTTCCTCTTTAGGGGTGTGATAATCACACAAATAATAGCAAAAGCCAAGCTTTCTCTTGACATATTTCTATTTCACCTTTTTTCTCCCAGTACTGCTGCTGTAATAATTAATTCATTCAATAAATATTCAATCCTAAGAACTGTCAACCAAAAACCAAAATGAGGGTGTATACGTGTCCAAGTCCAGCTAACCCAAATCCTCAAATCTTCCTCACTAAAGAAGAAAATGGCTGAGGTAACAAGTCCTCACATCTTATCAACCCAGTTCAGGACAACCAAAGAGCTCCCGACTAGAAGGTGGGTAAGATGAAAACTATCAAAGGGTTAGGAGAAACAAGGAGAGGGAAGAAGCATAGGGGTGCAGGGATAGGGAGGCAGAAGTCAATAGAGAATATAAGATGAAATATGAGAATGTACTGAAATTATGCCACCGGCCACTAATACATCCATTAGGATAACTTTGTGAATGCATTTATACAATGACCACAACTAAAGTGAACATAAAACCGTTGCATGAAATGAAAATACATGTGTGATTGGGTGTCTGCAATGAGTGATCACGTGGTTTGAGTCATACAGTTCTGGTGGCCATGGGAGAGAGGATATGTAGAGGTGAAGGGCATGGGCCCCACTTTCCAAAGGCTCACTTTCTCGCCTTTCACTGATCATGACACTTTTTGTAAAGGCCAGCCCACAGAGATTCCCAACTAACAAGCCATGGAACGTGGACCATATGATTTGGATCAGGAGAGATGAGTGAGAACTCAGAAGGCAAAGAAGAAAAAGAAGGGCCATTGAGGTAGGAAGAGCAACGAAGCAGTATGTTTAAGAAGCAAACTATTAAGATGCTTGAGTATCTATAGCCTGGCTGTGGACAAACATGGCTGGCGAGAAAAAAGGAAAGTAGATCGGATATCCTTCTGAAGAAGTATGAAATCGATTCTAATAGGAACAGAAGTTACTAAAAAGGTTTATAGGGACAAAGTGGAAGGGATGAGAAGAGGGGCATTAAGATGAAGACAAGCGAGGAGAGGAATCAGCTGAAGTCAAGGCGGAAGCATATGGACCAAAGTCACTGTATGCTGACAGCTCTGGTATATTTTTGAACACTTTTGGAATTTTTGTTTTGCCTTAGACTCCATTTTATTTTATTATTATTTTTTAAAGCAAAAACCTTTCACAACAATTGTAAATGAAACTTTCAATCTCGGCTTTATAACAAAACAGAAACAATGGTACTTTTTTTTTTTTTTTGTAATTCCCCAATACAGAGAATATTTTCATCGTCTGACTAATGACACTCCCACACAGGTTATTCTCTTCTGAAATCAAAGAGAAAAAATATGGGACTTTTTTAAAATTTGGGATACAACTTAAAAAACATGAAAAGTGTAGTTTTTCTGAATTTGTGTTTTGCCATCACCCTTGAGAGAACCTGAAGGCTCTCTGTGGAGGGTTGTTTATTTAGTGCTAGAGAGAGAGCTTCAGAGAATGACTGCTTTGCTTGCTCTCTGCACCTGCCCAGCACCTGCCACATGTCACTATACGTCACCATACCATTAGACCAGGGGGCTAATGTCTCAAATAGAAGAACGAACCCTCTTTGGTTGAAAAAGATAATCCCTACAATTCTTACTCCTCACAGCAATGTCACACCTCCTCAGAAGTTATACTATAAAACACGAAATCTTGAAAATGTGAGCAAAGTGCTAGGAACATGGCGAAAAGTAAGTATGATCACCGACATATGAGGTCATTCAATAGGCCTCAAGTCAGGCTTCAGATCAAGACAGTGTCTGGAGAAATGCGGGGAAAAAAAGCACCCCACACTTCCTAAGGGTTACAGGTGCCTCTGCATCCTGGGAACAGAGCTATATAGCAAGAAAAGAATAGCAGATGGCACCAATGACAATGTAATCGCAGAAACACAGAGGTCGTGTTTCAAAGTTAAAGGCATGCAGCTCGTTAGGACAACAAATTCACCCCCTCCCCCTTCCCCCTGCCTCCAAGAGAGCAGAGGTTTATAATCTGTAATTGGTCAGAACTAAAAGGCCAGCTCACACTCTCTGATCAGCCTCCACAAAGAGCTTCTTGACGTAAATCTGAGGTTATTAGATCTAATGATCTGAAAAATATTTTTGATTAGAGGAGCATGAGATCGACAGAGATCAGAGAAGAGCAAGGTAGCACCATACCACAATGAGAGATGCTATTTCTGTGATAATGAATAGACTGTTCCAACGTGGGTCCTCCATTTTCATTCTCAAAGGAGACAACTGGCACTCGGGAACACTTAATTACCAAGTCACCCTGTCCCAAGCCACTTACCCTGTGGGTCCCCAATAAATATTAATTAAGGATGATGATAAAGAGCAGCTCATTCTGGGGTGAGACGAGTCTCCTGTTTAGCGGTGCAGCACCTACCCTTATACAACACCACAGGTAGAAAAATGAGGCAAAACGATTTTTCTAATTGAAACCACAGGTGGTCTTTAGGTAACAGAATGTAATTACCTAACCTGGAATTTGGCCAGAGCAATGGGGTGCACACCTCATGTTTTCAAAGAAGAGGTCACGACTGTGCAAAAGCGGGAGATCTTCAATCCACATTGACATTAAGTGACAAAACTGACCATGGTGAATGTTTCATTGTCAAAGATAAATGATTGCCCTGGTAAGATAATGCATTGCTGAGGTATTTCAGTAAGGACCTATTTTGTAGGAGAACATCTATTTGAAATACTTCATGAAAAGAGTCTGAGGAATTAGACCCTGCTGCAAGCCAGGTATCTTTTCTACTCTGCCCCCTTATGAAAAGTTGCTTTATATTGGGAAGTGTCAATAGTTCATCAGGCATCAGGGGAGAAGGAAGTGAGGAACAGGTTCTTTCTCTCTTAAGTGCTCTGCTAGGACTGGTTTGCTACTCAGGCTTCTTTTTTCATCCTGAGAAGTTTGATCCCCTTTGATTTTATCATCCTACTTACTCACTCTGATCTTACAACATTGTAACAGTGTCCTCATTTAGCCAGAGAATAATGTTTTGGCTGGAGAAACCAGCACTTCCTCCTCTTCTGCTTGAAGTGACCACCTAGAATGATTAAAATGTCCCAGGATTCTAATCATGCAAATACTCTTGATAGTCTTTTCAAATTTAAATTTTACCCTGCCCTTGTTTTTAAATCTGCAACTGATGTGTTTAGGTGCTTATTTTATTTTGTAAGTCTCTCTAGGAGTACTGATTTAAATTGCTCCATTTTTGAGGGCTACGAGGGAAATAAAAATCAAATCTACAGATGGCTAGCATCTGTGGTTCTACAGTGTTAACATGTACAATAACACACAGTCTCTAATTGAATACAAGAACGTAACTCAATCGAGGGTCTGTGTGAACATCATAAACCATGACAGTGCAGCCCAAGCAATTAATAAATAGTAATAGCATCTCTCAATTGAATTGTCAGGAAGGGGCACTGTGATGGAAATTTCTGCAGTATACTTTTCTTGAATTACACCTGCTAACAAAAGAAAACTGGATGCTCTTCTAAAATCATGTCACAGCCATTAATTTTTAATATGTGGCACTAGAGAAAAGCAATAACAACAACAAAAAGGAAGACATATAATGGACAAAGGGAAACTGATTAATAACTCATTACTGTTGTTTGGGAAGAGTTTTGGTCTTTGTGACATTGTTTCAGCTTAGTAAAATCCATCTGAACCTACAGATCCCCTCAGTGTCATTTAAAAAATCGAAGTAAACATCAGCGTTGAAGGAAGTAATACAAAGAGACAGGGCAATCTTCTAAAGCTACCAGGCATTTCTTCCTGCTGCTGATAAGCATATCCTTGAACAGTACAGAGAACTAAATGAGGAGGGAGAATTTTGTGAATATTTTGAGCAATACTCTGAAATGAATCACATCAAGATCACAATGCTACTCTGGAAGTACTATTTTCTGCCCTAACTTCATTTCTAAAAGGACTTGTCCTAGTTCTGTTTTAAAATCCATTCCCATTGATTTAGAGTTCAAGATCATCTATATTGGTGGCATGGCTGCATTTCCTCTGCTTGTACTAGGAATTCTCTTTACTCTGTGCTAGTCTGTGGTAGAGGAAAGTATGAGAGAACCTATGTAACATGGGCTTTGGGGTCATAAGAATCGGTTTTCAACCAATGCCTTCTTTCTTGAGGCGAAAAACACTTGATTCTGACTACATAATGTTAGATGGACTTTACTAATTCAAACTGTTACTGACTGTAATAGTAAAAGAACTATAAAGATTAAGTTCTTTTTGTTTGTTTTGTTTTTAGGTTGCGAATAATAAAAACTCTGAGTCATCCTCAACAACACAGGAATTTCATTGTAAGGAGGATACTGGACGCCTGCAAGGACCCACACGAGAGAGGAACAATCAGGAATTCAGGAAGGGCGGGCAACCAAGGCACCACCACAGAGTGTTGCCTTCAGACCTTCTGGGAACTTCCTTAACATGCACCACTTCCCAACTCCCATTACCCAAATTTTCAGGAGAATAGCTGCTGCAAGCTGCTAAATCCAGCTAGGTTTGCACACCTTGTTTCTGTTCTAATAACCTGCGGTCAGGGAGGCTGGGTCATAAAACACACGTGCCTACTCTAGGCGCACCTGTGTGATTCCATGGTCAGAGACCATGTTAAAGAAGAAGTTGCCACAGTAGGGTAGGGAAACATCCACAAAGAAGTTTCACGCACAACTCTCATTTCACTACAGCCAACACTGCTTTCAGACTTCTGTCAATTCTGGCTGCCTACACGAGCAAATCTGCAAGCAGTTAACTTTATAGAGTAAACTTTACATTACTTTGCGGTCTTAAAAGAAAAGAAGCACGATTGCTTACGAGTTTATTGAACTATGAGTTTGCATTAGCTTAACAAAACTGGTGGTGGCATTTGAAAATTTTGACCTTGAGGCCTTCTCAACAAATGTGTGTGGTGTTCATTTTAAAGTATTAAAATAAAAACTTTATATTAAAAAGTTCTACCATTATAAAGATTGTATATCATCTAAATAAATTCATTTGCCTTTGTGGATTGAAAATGTCACCTAACCACAGTTCATCAATTTTAGAGACTGTATATTAAAATTATTCATAATAGTCTAAATGAAATCTTAAAAATATGAATTATTGCAGTTGGTTGAATATATTAGGTTTTTCTTATCCCAGTGTTTTTATCTAGGGTCATCTATTCAGTCCAACTTTAAGTCTTGCTCATAACAGACTAAGGTAGACAGTTAGAAAAATGGCATAATTGGATTTTTAAAAAGAATCTTTTATTTTTCTAATGAATGATAGAGAAAACACATTTATGGTTATTTCTTTAAACTTTCCCTTGAAATCATAGTCCTCTTCATATGTTGGCTTCAAATATGTCTGTTTCATCCCTATTTGTATTTGTAACTCTCTATTTGTAGGGAAGACCTCTACTAATCTTCTTTCTCTAGACCAGACACATAGTGTCAGTAAGTTGCCAAAGGAATGGATATATAAATGAATGAATGAATCAACAAGAAATCATATATCACAACTAAGTATCAAAAGAGTTTCTTAACTGCCTCTGAGTTGATTCTCCAAACATTCAATTCCATTACTTCTTTATTCAAAAGGTTTTAAGTTAACTCCTTATTGCCTAAAAATGAAGTTCTACATCCTCTAAGCCTTCAAAACTTTAGATGTTTCATTTCTAGCCTTTTCTCTTCACAATTAATTATTAAATTTTCTGCAAGAAGTATGCTTTCTTGCCTCTGGTACTATTGTTCCTCTCTTTCATCTGATAAAGGCAGCTGCCTGTTCTCTATCTTATGCACCATGGGAGAATGTTCTCTTAAATTTCCAATGTTCATTATGGTGATTCTCTCATGCACACAAAGTACTAGTTGAGTGAGTCAACTAATGGATGGATCATGAAATTATTTTCTTTTCTTAAATATTTTATTTATTTATCAGAGAGAGAACACAAGCAGGGGGAGAGGCAGAGGCAGAGGGAGAAGCAGGTTCCCCACTGAGCAAGGAGCCTGATGCAGGACTTGGTCCCAGAACCCTGAGACCATTGACCTGAGCCAAAGTCAGACACTTAACTGACTGGACCACCCAGGCATCCCTGAATCATGAAATTCTAATAATTCTTTAAGAATGAACTCTAATGTCATTTTTTTCCCATAAAGGTTACCCTAATTATTCCACTTAGATATCATCTTTCTTCCCTCTAAACTCCTTTACATAACCCAAGCAACAGATCATGTTGCCTCCTCAGTCAGGTGGGTCCTGACCATACCTTTTATTCTCATGTCATTGTTTATGCCTATTACCCTATTATATATAAACATATATATATTTGGTTTGATATTCTTCTTCTACTACATCACACCAATTCCATGGTTTCAGGGACCACTGACTTCCTGTTTATAGGTATATAAACATATATGTTCAATAAATGAGTGGGTTCCTATAGAAACATATAAAAGTACTATTTACTCCCTTAGATTATAGATATTTGGCTCAGGTCTTTCTCACTGACAAAATGTTCAGAAGTTAAGACAGCACATAATTCATCTTTGATTATGCATATCTCGCTATTCTCATTCATTCAATATTGATAGTAACAATAGCAAACATTTATTGAGTGCTTACTAGATACCAGGAACTGTGCTAAGGCAATTTTACTGGATACTAACAAAGACCTCCATGAGGTAGAAACTACTGTTATTTCATTTTCAAATGAGTAAATGAAGACTTCAGGAAAGTTAAGTCACTTGCCCAAGCCACAATAAATTTAATGCCAATGCCACTATTGGACACAGGTATATGAGACTCCACAATCTATGCTGTTAATGAACACAGTCCAGTGACATTTCCCATCTTATCAATAAAGGTTTCCTGAGTGAATTATTTCATGAATATCAATCTATCAAGGACAAAAATATCTTAGTTTTGTCTTCACAAATGAACATGGAATCCCTAGCAGGAAGGGCTCCTATCAGTCACTGCACCTAACCTATGCCCAATCCCTATGCTGCAAATACAGCTCCTCTATGATTTCTTGGTGGAGATTTTGTCCAGCTTCTGTTGGGAAACCTCTAGAGAAAGGAGTGGGCCTGCTCTAGCAGTTGACTTGGGCATGGTAGGATAGTTCTGAAATTTCAGGGGAGTCGAAATCATTTTCTAATGAAGCAAAAATCTGCCTTCTCCAACACTGCATTCACATACCTACTCCTTTTCCCTGAGATCACATAAGGTAAGTATAAGTTCCTCACAGAGCCTAGCACCATGTCCCCACTGGGGATTCTGTTCCATAGACTAAGCACTCTCAGGTCTTTTGACTACTTTTTACCTTTGTGTATTACCAGGGATAGCTTCTTGGAAAATATGTGAAGCTTTGTACAAATTATTAAAAATAGCCATGTAAATTTTACAAAATTACAAGAGCTAAATATAAAATAAAAAGGAGCTATTTGCTCAAATTCTCCTTAGTAACATTATGTATTATTTAATGAAGGCTAACATGCATTAATTCTTTCTTAGTTTGTGAAGAGGCTGTACTCAGCCCATTACATGTATTATTTTATTGCATCCTTATAAGACATCATTATGTAGGTGCTATTATTAATAATTTTGGTAGCTTCATTTTCTAGATCATGGAACTCAGTCCCAAATAGGGTTATGTGCTCTTCAAGGATGTTCAAGTATTGAATGGGAGTGACAATAACAATAATCCCTCTAATTTTAAAACCTATGCTCTTAGCCACTACCCTACACTGCTTCATAAGTTGAAAATGATATATAGACATTTCTAAGTACATAATGAAATTTGAATTTCAAAGACTTCTAGAACTTTATAATGATAAAGAGGCATCTCTACTATCTCACCAATTTCTCTCTTGTTCTAAAGCAATAAGGTTTACATCGAATATACCCATTTGGCCTTTAAAATACTAGCAATGCTATAGACATACAATTAAAAAACTGTCCATTATCCCCTTGCTTTTTCACTCTTTTTATTTACATCCTTTCCATGTAGTTTTATTTTGCTTCGCCAGGGCAGCAATTATTTGAGATAACATTGCCACAGCTATTATGTGACACTCAGAGATCCCATGTACTTTGTTCATTCCCTTGATGCCTTCTGACCCTTTGGTATTCTTTAGAACAGGTAGTTAGTTGAGTGTGGGTGGGCAAGGGAGTAACAAGATGAATATACAGGTGAATGGCTGTAGACATTTAATTGGGACTTTTAATACAACACCTTGTGGACTGTTTAGACAAGAGTGTAGAGAGCTGAGTATCCTTGACAACAGTGTGGGTATATAGCAAAACAAAAGAAAGACCAGGAGATTCACAGTAGGAGATCTAAGCAGTAGATCATTGGAGTAACAGCTGACAGCTTTTTGGCGAAAGCCTCAAATTTTTCGAAAGTGTTCACAAAATGTACCACAGAGAGTGGGTCACTAGAAAATTTGAACAAAAGGCATTAATAATTGGCATAGTGGCTGATGTACCACTGTAAAAACTGATGTTGAGTGTTAAATTTTCTCTGTGGTTACAAGTAATAGTTATAAGTAATACAGCTGCAGACGGAAGGAATAATCAGTGAATAAGAAATGAAAAATGGCTTTTAGCATCAGTTAACTCTTTGTCATTGAGCTGAGTTTCCCCATAGGTAGAATGGGGCAAAAAAAAAGTTTCCCTAAAATTTGTATAGAACCACAAAAGACCCTGAATAGCTAAAGGAACCCTGAAAAGCCAAGCCAAGCCAGAGGCATTACAATCGCAGACCTCAAGTTACATTACAAAGCAGTAATAACCAAAAGAGTACGGTACTGGCACAAAAACAGACACATACATAGATCAACAGAACAGAATAGAAAACTCCAGAAATAAACCCACAATTATATGATCAATTCATCCTTGACAAAGGAGGCAAGACTATGCAATGGGAGAAAGACAGTTTCTTCAATAAATGGTGATAGGAAAACTGGATAGCTACATGCAGAAGAATAAAACTGGGCCCTTTTCTTACACCATACACAAAAATAAGTTTAAAATAGATTAAAGACCTAAATGTGAAAACTGAAACCATAAAAACCCTAGAAGAGAACACAGGTAGTAACTTCTTTGATGCTGGTCACAGCAGTTTTTTTCTAGGTATGGGAAGGGAAACAAAAGCAAGGGAGAGAGGCAAGGGAAACAAACAAACAAAAAAAAGTTGGGACTATGTCAAAATAAAAAGCTTCCTCACAGCAAAGGAAACAATCAACAAAACTAAAATGCAATCTACAGAATGGGAGAAGATATTTGCAAATGATATATCCGATAAATTGTTAGTATCCAAAATATATAAACAACTTATAAAACTGAACACCCCCAAAATAAATAATCCAATTAAAAATGGGCAGAAGAGAAGAACAGACACTTTTTCCAAGGAAGAAATACAGATGGCCAACAGACATGTGAAAAGATGCTCATCATCACTTATCACCAGGGAATGTAAATCAAAACTACAATGAGATGTCACCTTACACCTGTCAGAACAGCTAAAATCAACAACACAAGAAACAACAGGTGTTGGCCAGGATGTGCAGGAAAAGGAACACTTGTGCACTGTTGGTGGGAATGCAAACAAGGGCAGCCACTGTGGAAAACAGTATGGAAGTGCCTCAAAGTGTTAAGAATAGAACCACTTTATGATCTAGCAATCACACTACTGGGTATTTACCCAAAGAATACAAAAACACTAATTTAAAGGGATACATGCACCCCTATGTATAAACATATATTTACAGCATTACTTACAATACAGAATTATTTATAATAGCCAATATTTGGAAGCAGCCCAAGTATCCAATGATTGATGAATGAATAAAGAAGATGAAGAAAATGTGATGTGTATGTGTGTGTGTGTGTGTATATGATATTATTCAGCCATAAAAAAGAATGAAATCTTGCCATTGGCAATGACATGGTTGGAGCTAGAGAATATTTTGCTAAGGGAAATAAGTTAGTTAGAGAAAGACAAATACCATATGATTTCACTCATATATGGAATTTAAGAAACAAATGAGTATAAGGAAAAAAATAAGAGAGACACAAAGAAAGAAACAGACTCTTAATTATAGAAAACTGATGGTTACTAGAGGGAAATGGAGGGAGTTTAGGGGTGAAATAGGTGATGGGGATTAAGGAACACACTTGTGATGAGTTCAGGGTGATGTATGGCAGTGTCAAATCACTATACTGTCCATCTGAAACTCATATAACTCTGTATGTCAACTAACTGGAATTAAAATAAAAACTTAGGAAGAAGTTTATCCTACTTATCTCACTGGTAATTGGAAACAATGCTCCTGACAGTTTTGGGATACTGTATGTCTCATCTGAAATTGAAGTTGATTTCATAATGATCATGTGTGATATATAACAATAGTAGACATTTATTATTTAACTTCAGCGGTAAACCACTCACAGTTACAATTTAGGAATATGCCTCTTCTCTTCCTAATCTCAGTGTATGAGATCCATCTACCTTTAAGAGTGGACATTTGTCCCTGAAAAAAAACATTCAACATAATTTATCCATTGGGTCACTGTGATTGGTTCAGAAACAAATAAGTGAGCCTTAAGATGTTTGCTCAAAGCCCTCTTAGCATCCCACAGATAGTGACAAATGATGTCACTGCACAAACCTGAGAAATACTAAGATACCAAGTCCTAATGATAACACTGGGTTCCTGAAACTATCAAAGGATTCATTGTCTTTCATGCTTAAGCACGTTGAGTTAGACTTTTTGTCACTTGCAACAGAGAAATTTAACTAATAAAGCAAAAAATAACTTTGAATCTAGTTAATCTTGGTTTAAAAGCCAGGCTTGTACTACATTTTATATTAATATTTTCCAAATATTTATGATGATACAACCTTTTTGTCATATAACATCTAACAATTTTGGAGGGAATACTGATAATATGATAAACACTTCGAGACATGGATATAAAGGTTCACTGCATTCAATAGATCTTAGTCTACCATATTTGAAACAGACAATATAATTCATCAAAAATATTTCATATCATAAAAAAACTAACAAGTGACAGAATTACATTTCATGAAAGAAAACATAAATGACAAATGGGGAAGGTAGGATTCAGCTGGAAAAAGAATAAATCAAAACATTAATAATAGAGTTAGTTAATCATTATATACTGATTCTAATTTCTTAGTTTTGGCAAATGTATAAAGGTAATGTAAAGTGTTAGCATTAGGGAAGATTCTATCTTTGTAATGTTTCTAAGCTTAAAATTATTCCAGAATAAAAAGTTAATTAAGAAACTTACTATATACATTTTGTGTATCGAGTTGGCAAGATTATTTTAAGAGCAATATAAAATGTGGCTCAGTGTGCTGGGCAAAGGGTACCCTTATAAGCTGTGATGGCCTAGTAAAGAAATGCTAACTTTCTAGAGGTTAATTTGGTAATGTATTTAAATCCATAAAATCAGCAAATGCTTTTGTCCCAAATTACTTCTTCCAGAAAAATAATTCTTGGAAAATAAGATGAAGGATGTACAAACATTTATGTAGAATAGAGAATATTTATGTAGTAGTATTCTTTTACATTAAAAATTCAAGCTAAGTACATATGGAGTAATAAGGATCTAATAAATGATGGAACATTAATACAGTGGAATACTACTTTGTACCAGAAACAAATCATACTATAGTAGGTAAAAATACCTAGCAAAATGAGAGTTTTCTCAGGTAATATTGGGTGAAAAAGCATGCCAAATGGTAATATATATAGTACAATGCCAATTATATTACTATTCATTTCTGAAAAGACTGTATATTGAGCACTACTGTGGTTGGCACTGGAGATATGAACAAAATACACAAAGAAGCCCATGTTAATGGAGCATACAGTCTACAGGGCAATAAAAACAATAAACAAGCATATTGGATAGTACATTAGGAGGTGGTAAGTTTTATATAGAAAAATAAAGCAGGATAGGAGGTGGGGAGTATGGGAATCCTGGAGAACACTGTAAGAACTGTAAAATGCTTGGTCAGGAAAGATCTCTGAGAAAGTGATACTTAGCAAAGGCCTGAAGACAGGGAGGGAGTGAGCTTTGTGGTTCTGAGGAACAGTAATCCATAGCAACTAAAAAGTACACTGGCTTGGAGGGAAAGGCACACCTGGAGATCTCTAGGCCCCACAGGCAGGCCAGTGTACTGGAGTGCAGAGGAAATGAGAAAGAGTACTGAAAGTCCAGCAGATGGCGGGCCACATGGGTCATTGTAAGAATTTGGCCTTTACTTGGAGTGAAACGGAGAGAGTTGCTGCAGATATTTGAAGTGAGGGGGATCATGGTTTATCTTTTTTTTCTCTTTTTTATGGTTTGTCTTTTAAAGGGATCATTCTGGCTGCCATTTTTGAAAACAGAGATTGAAGGAGGCAAGAGCGAAACCAGAAAGATTTTATTTATTTATTTGACAGAGATCACAAGTAGGCAGAAAGACAGGCAGAGAGAGAGGAGGAAGCAGGCAACCTGCTGAGCAGAGAGCCCGATGTGGGGCTGGATCCCAGGACCCTGGAATTATGACCTGAGCCAATGGCAGAGGCTTTAACCCACTGAGCCACCCAGGCACCCTGGGAAGGCTTATTAAGAAAACCAATGCAATGATCCAAGGAAGCAATGATGGTGGTTTAGACTACAGTAATAACAATGGAAGTGGTTAGCAGTGTTTAGACTATTGAGATGTTTCTAAATTATAATGACTGAGAGAACTGGATATGGGAGTGGTGTGGCATGAATCAGGGACTACTTTAAAGATTTTGACCTGAAAAAAACAGGATGGAGTTACCATTAACTGAAATGGGGAAGGCTGCACCTAGGGCCAGTTGGGAGAAAAGACCAGGAATTCAGTTTTGAACATGTCAAGTTTAGGATCTTTCTTAGACCTCCAAGTGTAAATATTAAGTAAGCAGTTGAGTATTTAAATATGGAGCTAAAGCTGGATATCATAAAAAGAGAGACATAAATCTGGGTAAGACCACCAAAGCATGGTAGATATTATATAGTGAAAAGGAGGTTCCAGTGAATGAGCCCTGGCAAATGACTACACAAAAATGTCAGACAGAAAAAAGACAATAGCAGAGGAGACTCAGCAAGAGTAGTTAACGAGTTAGGAGCAAAATCATCCTAGAAGCCAAGAGAATGGAATATTTCAGCAGAGGGAATGATTTTCTAGGTTAAATGCTACTTATCGGTCCACTAAGATGAGACTGAGAATGGAAAATTGGATTTAGCCACATGGATGTTACTAATGATCTTTATAAAGTCAGTTTTATTGGAATAGAGTGTGTTTTAAGAGTGAGAGAAGGGGCACCTGGGTGGATGGGTGGGTTAAAGCCTCTGCCTTCGGCTCAGGTCATGATCTCAGGGTCTTGGGATCGAGTTCCACATTGGGCTCTCTGCTAGGCAGGGAGCCTGCTTCCTCCTGTCTCTCTGTCTACTTGTGATCTCTGTCTGTCAAATAAAATAAATTAAAATCTTTTTTTTTTTTTTAGATTTTATTTATTTATTTGACAGAGAGAGAGAGAGAGAGAGAGAGAGAGATCACAAGTAGGTAGAGAGGCAGGCAGACTCTGCTGAGCAGAGAGCCCGAAGCGGGACTCGATTCCAGGACCTTGAGATCATGACCTGAGCCGAAGGCAGCGGCTTAACCCACTGAGCCACCCAGGCACCCCAAAATAAATTAAAATCTTAAAAAAAAAGAGAGAGGAGGAGAGTGAGTCTACAATTGTGATTTCAAGGCATATTTCCATTAGAAGAAGGTAATAATCGGGACCATGGAAGTGGGACCAAGAATAGATTTTTTAAAAATATGGAATATAACAGCATATTTTATCGTTAAGAAAAAGGGAAGAAGTTATGATGAAATAGAAAGGAAAGTTCCTAGAGTGGCATTATTCAGCAGGAGAGAGAAGGCTATGAATTAATGCTCATTTTATTTTGCTGTGACTACAATTCTATTTATCTATTCAAATATTTATCTGTGAATTTTGTGGGGTCTCATGTAATTTCCACTTTTTTCTGTTTTTCACAATATTTTCACAGTAATTTTATAAGTTATACATTTTATGATGAGAAAATATTATGTTAATAATGAGTAAGAAAGCATTGAGCATTTCTTTAAATTTTATATTTCACCTTGTTTCAACAGATGTAGATCAGAATGATTAAACACACGATTGGTAACCCAGACTTGGGTATGGTGTTCCACCTGAAGTTTTCAAGAGTAATAAAACTAAGAAACAATCCTACACTTTTGTTTACCATTTTATATTTAATATGATTCTTTATTGGGTACTTACGAGCCAAAAAATTCAGCAGAATTGGTTTGCAGAAATAGAAATACCATTAGTTAATGCTATGGTCTGAATGTTTGTGCCCCTCCACAATGTATATTTTAAAATCCTAACCCTCAAAGGTGATGGTGTGAGTAGGGCATGCCAATGAGAGGTGCTTAAGTCATGAGGTCACAAGTCTACAAAACAGGCTCCAGGCACCCCCATCAGGTAAACATATAACCAGAAATCTGCAACCCAGAAGAGGGGCCAAACCCAGTTATGCTGTCACCCTGATCTCATTTTTCAGCCTCCAGACCTGTGAGCAATAAATTTCTGCTGTTTCTAAGCCATCTAGCATATGATGTTTTGCTATAGCAGTCCAAACCGACCTAAGACAGTTAATTAAAAGAAAAGACAAACACAAAATTTTAAGACTGCTAAAAAGGCCTCAGACCCCACTCATATGCACATGGGTCACAAACATAATGACATACACACACTACACACAACAAAATACACAAATGAACACACACAACCACTGCACCCATGTAAACACACACATATAAAGATATATATACGAACATGCACATAAATATCTATAAACACAGGCATTCATACATATACGTACACAAACATGGAAGCATGTCCACTCACACACACACTCACATACACGGAAGTCTGCCTAGTTCTAGTTTCGGCTGATGGTCTTTGGTTTTCTCTGGTGCTTCCTTTTCTCACATATCATTGCCCACAGGTTTGTGCAAATTCAGGTATTATCCTGAATAACTAAGAGTCTCACAGAGAATTCCTGAAGTGACACAAATACCCAGGCTCCAAACCAGAGACACCTGAAATTAGACTAGATCCTGGATTGAATCCTCAAACAAAATATCTTCACAAACCACTACACTGCACCACACGTGGCATGAGAGGCCTGCAGGTCCCTCTGTCAGAATTCCAGTCTAACCAGTCTGGTGTGTTGCCCTTGCTGAACTAGCACAACAATCTCTTGATATTTACATATGTCTAACATGTATGTTTTTCTGAACTTTTACATAAAACTTTCCATTAATTTGTTCATAGATGTGAAATATTGTTCTTTTGATTTTTTTCTCCCTATCCATTTTAAATCATGGAACATATAAAAAGGTGTACATCAGGCACTAACTTGGTCCTTTGATTAATGCTCATCTTGCATGGCCAAAGCACATAATGTCTGTGATGGGGTTGTCATCTCCAACTTGTACAGGTTCCTCAACCAAATGCCATCCAGTAGCTGAGTAGCAGAGAAACAAAGGCATTAAATTATATTTTTTCCTCTAGTAATCTATTCTCTTGGCATATATCCATGCACTGGTAACTTGCATTAGATATTATTTAAAGAATGGTATAAAAACAAAAAAAAATCAGAGTAAGCTGAGTGCAGGAGCAAAATTAAAAAATACAAGCAGAGCTCTGGAATATGGTAGATTTTCTTGTATGTCTATGATTTTTCAACCTTTGAATACAATCATTATTTTCCATCTATCACTAAACTACTCCATGTACTCTATAAAAATCATTCTGAAAATAAGACATGATTTGCTTTTCTTTTTTTTTTTTTTTTTAAGAAACTTGAAGGATACCTTATAGATAACAATAAGGAGAGGGCATTTCAGGGGCACCGGGGTGGCTCAGTGGGTTAAGCCTCTGCCTTCAGCTCAGGTCATGATCTCAGGGTCCTGGGATCAAGCCTGGCAATCAGGCTCTCTGCTCAACAGGGAGCCTGTTTCCCTCTCTGTCTCTGCCTGCCCCTCTGCCTACTTATGATCTCTCTCTCTCTCTCAAATAATAAAAAAAAAAAATCTAAAAAGAAGGGGGCATTTCAGCTGGACATTAGGAAAAGTTTTAATGTGAATGTATGTTTACAAGCATGTAGTGTATATATAATTTATATCCAACATCACATATGTGTGTATTTGCATACATAGGTATCCATCATTATTAAGGCGGCTATCCCCTGCATCAAAAGGAAAGCTCTCTCTTGAGTCAAGAGTCAGCATTTTGCAGCCCAATAGATATCAAGATTCAAAATGCATACCCTATACAACCTCAATTTGCTCTTATCTTCCCCCTGTAACTTAAGAGTACTTGGGCATTCTGTGTCATAGTGACACAGTTCTTCCCAGGCCTTGCTGTTTCATTCTTCAACCTATTGCACTTTGGAAGTGACAAAAGCCACTTCCCAGGGAGCTGTGACACAGTCTCTCAGTAAAGAAGGTCTATTTCCCTGCCCCCCTCCTGCCCCAAATTCCATACTCATGACACAGAAGCACAGTTAGAGATGAAAAATATGGTTCATTATCTTGGTAGCGCAGAGAAAAATGTTATGGCTTTATTTAGCAGTTGCTTTTATGCTTTTAAAAACATGTTAATTTCATTTTTTATGTAATTGTGCATTAAATCATCTCAGACAATTGTGTGATTTGGAAATAAAAGTCCAACAAAATAAGTAAAAGCTATAATGTGGTTTTATCCTTACCGCTTTTTGTAGTCTGTTTTTATGTTCCTCAAGCATTAGTGTCTCCGCTCCTTCCTGGGAAGATTAATCTGGAGGCTCAGAGAGACTCTTGTCTTCCTGTCTTTAGTTCTGTTGGTGCTCTGAGATTTTCCCTGTGGTTTCTGCATCTACTACTCATGAATTATCAGCTCCAACAAGGTTAGGACTTAGAAAGCCTCATGATCCTTTATTTGACATACTAATAGGGCCACCAGGTGGGTGAAGGCCTCAACCCTGAGGGAGAAATATTAGAGACCTAACTGCCCCAAGTAAAATTATGAATCCCAGGCTACAGACTACACTGTACTCACCACAATACTGGTGATGGATTTTTTGTTTTGTTTTGTTTTTACTAGATTATAGGCAATGGAATATATGCAAGTTAATTCAGCATGTCTGGGAGATTTTTTCTTTTACCTTAAAGAAAAGTCGGTCCATTTGACACATAGCATTTTCCATAGCTCCTACTTTAAAGATTTTATGAGGGCTGAGACATTCTGATGGAAGTTAATGATATTGTGATTCTTGAATGTGGCCTCTGTGTTATGAGGTAATCTAAGATTAATTTCATAAATGTTAATTTTTCTTCAAATGTCTCTCAATACATATAAACAATCAAACTCTTTTGTCTTTCCTTAGTGTGTTTTCATATAGATTATTGTTGTAAGGCATTTCACTTCCTTTAAGGCAGTATGCACTAGTGCTAGGGTTGTTATAAAAAAGTACCACAGGCCAACAAGAAGAATTTACTGTCTTACAGTACTGGAGGTTAAAAGTCCAGGATCAAGGCATCACAGGGTTGGTTTGCTCCAAGGGCCCTGAGGGAAGGACCTTCCAGGCCTCTCTCCTTGGCTTGCAGATGGTCATCTTCTCCTGCTATGTTATCATGCCTCTCGTCTCTGGTACACTTCTGGGTCCAAATTCCCCTTTTTATAAGGATACTAGGCTTATGGAATTAAGACTCACTCAAATGGCCTCATTCTAACTTAATTACTTTTTTTTTTTTTTTTAAGATTTTATTTATTTGTCAGAGAGAGAAAGCAGGGGAGAGAGAGAACAAGTAGGGGAGTGGCAGGCAGAGGGAGAAGCAGACTCCCACTAAGCACAGAGGCTGACACAAGGCTCTCTCCCAGGACCCTGGGATGATGACCTGAGCTGACCTGAGCTGAAGGCAGACGCTTAACCAACTGAGCCACCCAGGCTCCCCTAACTTAATTATTTCGTAAAGGCTCTATCTCAAAATAAGGCCAATTCTGAGACAATAAGGGTTAGGACTTCAGCATATGAATTTTAGGGAGACACATTTCCAACCATAACAGGATGTGAAACAGTTTTCTGGTGTCATTCACCCAGCTTAAAAATACAGCTTTCTAAAGACTTACATTCTGAAAAATCACTAAAGATTAGCTTTTTCTTTCACAACTCTAAACTGAATTTGATTATGACCCAGGTAGGAGTATATATAAAACAAACGAGCAAAATCACTCTTAATTTACTTGCAGTGTATCCCTCAAGTCAGATACATGTATATGTATGCACACATGCTCTAACCCATGCGACCACCACGTGTGTATATATAACCAGCACTGAAATTAACTTCCCCCTAAGTCTACTAGGAAATGTCAATTAATCAGCCAAACTTTCAGAGTTTGGTAATTTACCTGCCTGGGATCTTTTGTATTCAATTTATTGTTAAACAAAACAGTCAACTTGGCAGCTAAGTTAGATTAACAAATTATAATAAACTTTTTTTTTTTGCTTAAAAAAAAGTGAGCTAATATTCCTGAAGTATACATTTCAGAGAGATTAAAGATTTTGAGAGGTTATTTGTCTGTAACTATTTCAAGTTGAGCAGGAGAAGAGGAAGGTGACCAAAGGCCTGTTTGAATGAAATGGAAGTATGAAAGGAACTTGACTTAAAAACTAGTAGTGGCCCCCTTCTCTCTCTGCCTGCCTCTCTGCCTACTTGTGATCTCTCCCTCTCTCTGTCAAATAAATAAATAAAATCTTTAAAAAAATAAAAATAAAAACTAGTAGTGGCTTTAACATTTCTTTTGTTAACATTTAATATTTTATTAGGAGGAACTGATGTCAGAAGCCAAGAGTAGCAGAGAACAGCTGTGGGCCTCAAGTTTAAATGTCTTCCATTTGACCCATTATACTCCCTTTTCAATCTTTTAAACTCTCTCACACACACACAGCTGATTTAGCCAGCTTGTCTGCAAAGCCCACTTATGTGATTAATTCAGCTGAGTCCACCATTGATCCCTGTAGTTCCACTCTCCATCGGGGCCGGGGCAGGGGTGAGGGGGGTGTGTTGGGGCTGGGGAGGGAAGGGTGGGGTAAGAGTGAAATTTCTGGAAGGCCACCAGAGTCTGGTGACAGCCTTTATGTAGTTAGGTACCGGTGGGCTAAGTGTTTCACATATATTATATAATTTAATGCTCACAACAATCTGGTAAAGGTGAGGCAAAGGAGAATTCCTAGAGATTCAGTGGCTGGGTAGAGATATAAATATCCTAAGTGGCATTCCTGTGGTTTTTGAAAATTTGACAGTGTGAAAGCAGAGGAAGCTGAATTTAATGTAGTAGAAGAAAGATTTCCTTTCCAAAGATAGGTATTTCTTGAGGAAAGTGTATTCCTCAATGTAAGTCAGAGAAGAGGGCTGGATATTTCTATTTTATTACATTATAGCTAATACTTCTTGAGATGCTACTGGTTGCCAGACACTGATCTAAACACTTTATGTATATTGCCTTGTTTAATTTAACTGTGAAGACAGTTATACTATGAGATAGATTCTACTGTTATCTCCAACTTTTAGAACTTAGTAATTTTACTTAGGTCACACAGTAAGGATTTCAAGGCGTGGGCTTAATCTGCAGCCTGTGTCATAACTACTATTTATTTTACTCTTGGGCGGTATTAGGATAAAGCAAGCTTTGTTTGATTAAATAACAAATAGGTAGCTTGACTTAATTGTAGGATGTGTTTATAAAAATTAGAATACGGTGTCCAAACTCCTCAACTGAAATATATATTAAATGAATGACAGTAGTATATCATTTGAAGAAATCTGAAAAAAAAATCTGAGGTTTGAGCAACTAAATTATTCATAGGTTATCACGGTATTAAAAAAGTAGAAAAAATCAAACCCCTCAAATCTTAACAATCCTATTAGAGGAGGACCAAGATTATGGCACATCCATATGAATGAATAATATTAAATCATAAAAATAGCAGTTACAAAGATTTGCAAACAGCATGGGAAGCTCCCCCTCATAAAGCTTTAAGAGATATTAAATATTGTTTTTAAAGTAAGTTTTTAAATATGTAAACATATTTGAAAAAAGTCTGGAAGGAAATATATTGTCATGTTAGCAGGGTTTATTCATTCCCAGATGGATAAATTTTTTTTTTAAAGATTTTATTTATTTATTTGACAGACAGAGATCGCAAGTAGTCAGAGAGACAGGCAGAGAGAGAGGAGGAAGCAGGCCCCATGCAGAGCAGAGAGCCAGATGCGGGGCTCGATCCCAGGACCCTGGGATCATGGTCGACCTGAGCCGAAGGCAGAGGCTTTAACCCACTGAGCCACCCAGGCGCCCCATCAGATGGATAAATGTAAGGGAGTTTTTCCATTTATACTTTAAGGAGGTTTCCATTTACAGTTTGCAGCCCCTTTTCAAATGTTGTATCAATAGCATGTATTACTTATATAATCAGGGACAAATCGTATTTATGAAAGATAATTCTAGGCAATGAAATATTTTCCATAACTAAAATAAGCATCTCATAATTTATGTGCATTCCATGCTCAATAACAGAGGTCCGTAAACTTTTTCTGTGAAGGTCCAGATAGTATATATTTTAGACTTGCAGACCAAACAGCACAATTGAGGATATTCTGTAAATATCGAACAAGAAAGAAAACAAACGTCCCTGGCATTTATGGGCAAAATTCAAAATACAATACTAATACTCAAATATAATTTTTTTGATAATATGCATCTACTAATAAAAAGATTGAACTTATTTTTGAGTGTGTGTGATAACATTTTGCTGAATTGGGGTTCAAAGTTAGCATTCCCCATCATCAAAGTGTATGGCTCATGTTCATCTGTTCATGCTGATCTATAATGAGATTTTATGTATTTCATCTTTGGAAATGGCTTTCCGCACAGATAGGTGACACATGTGGCAGCTGAAACACTGTCGAGTTGTAACCGCTTCGCGGCAATTTACAGTGCGCTGAGCAGCGAGCGCTGCACATGGTCTCTGTCGCAACTAGAGAACCCTGCCTTTTGTAGTAGGAAAGTGGCCACAGACAATATGCCAACGAAGGGGTATGGTTGTGTGCCAATAACACTTTATTTATGGGACATTAACATGAATTTCAAATAATTTCCACGTGTGACAAAATATGCCACTTCTGAATTTTAAATAATTAAAAAATGCAAAAAGTTAAAACATCCCAAAACAAAGTCCTCTAAATGAGAAAACAAATCCATTTTTAGATAACGGGCCTTGTAATACTTGGTGGCAGGCTGTATTTGGTTTGTGGGCTAAAGTTTGCTGATTCCTATTCTAGAAGCAGGCACGCCTCTCGTGAACTTCATGTGACAACTTGTCTCTGACAGCACTGAATATATCAACATTTTTTTTATAAAAAATTAAGATGTCTTTATGTAAAAATGATGTCTTTAGCCTCTCTATGTATGAATTCTTTTGTGGGTAAAGAAAGGATGCAACCAGGTAGAGAAAAGCATCAAGGAGACATTCCAAGGGAAATGTCTATAGAATCAGAGAGAAAATCAAGGTTCTGATATCCAAACTTGGTATTATATTCACCAGACTGTTGGATATTTTTTTATGCAAATTCTGGGTTGTCAGAAACTCTGCTAAGCAAACCCATTATATTAGCCTTTTAAGAAATAACATCAAATATTTAGAATCTTAAACACAAAATAAAGCTACCAGGCTAGACAAATTCCATTTCCCTATTTTATGTTCATAAATTGTTTTTCCCCTGACCAGCTACTTGAGGCCTTAGCGGAACACAAGAGATGTTCTAAAAGATTAGTCAGAGTGTTAAGCAGGAAAATATCTGATGGAAGCTTAAAGAAGCTGGAAAGTGGTTAAAATAAATTAACTGCTTCTTTCAACCATGTCTTTTGTTCAAAGTTCTCCAAAAAAGCAATGTATGAACCATCTACATCAGAATCATCAGAGTTCTTCATTAAAATACAGATTCCTGGGTACCAGGTGTTTTCAAAAGCACTAAATTTGGAGAATTAGAGCTTCAGAAGTTGTTTCGGGCTAATGCTGTATGGTTTTCACTTACAAAGTGTCACACTTCTAGATTTTCCTCTTTAGTAATTTTCATACATAATCTCTTTTACTCACCTCCTTAGGAGGTGTAAAGTTAAAAAAAAAAAAGACAATACTTTGAGAAGCAATTTTGTGCCTAATAAAAAGGTGAACATCCTTATGAAAATTTTATAAAAAGCAATCAATGCTTATTTCAGACAGCCATGCGTATGATGCGTATCATGGGGATGTTTTCCAATCAGTGTTGCAGAGGGAAGGAAAGTGAGCAGTCAGTTAAGGTAGGCACCCAGAGAAAACCTCAGGTTAGGATGGAAAACAAGACACAAGTGATGACTAGAGTTAAGTGTTCCAAGTCAAGGCTTATCTACTAGGGCAGTCATTCAAACGTGCACATCAGAGAAAGGAAAACTTGGAGCTAATTACAAAATGAGAACTTTCCTGATTAGTCCAGAAACGGTTCAAGACAACCACTTTCCTTCAAGGGTAGTCTGAAATACCCGAACTACTTTTTAAAAATTCAGATTCCTGTAATCCTCTCGAACCTACTGACTCAGAATCTCTGAGGTGTGTCCTGAAATGTATATTTTAAACCATCTAATCAGCCATGTATTAAAATGTGTTAAAATGGTCTACTCCTTGGGCACATGATTGCATTGTTCGTTTTGAGGTGTTAAAGTCCTTTAATTTATTCATTCAGCAAACTGCTTGGAGAACTATATGGTCAAGGACACAATAAAAAATGAACTTGCAGTATTAGCTTTAACAAGCCCAAAGTCTAGTAAGGAAATGTAAATAAATTGGCTATCACAATTCAGAGTGATAAATGTAACATCAGTAAATTTAAGATGCTAAGAAAACTTTTAAAAAACTAAGACAAAAAACATAGGTAAAGAGTTCACTTTTCCTTTAGGATACTAAAATCTATTCTTTTAAGATGAGTTTTTATTTTATTTTATTTTTTTAAAGATTATTTATTTATTTATTTGATAGAGATCATAAGTAGGCAGAGAAGCAGGCAGAGAGAGAGAGGAGGAAGTAGGCTCCCCGAGGAGCAGAGAGCCCGATGTGGGGCTCAATCCCAAGACCCTGGGATCATGACAGAGCAGAAGGCAGAGGCTTTAACCCACTGAGCCAACCAGGCACCCCAGTAATGATATTTTTAATCCAAAATTATTTATTCATGACTGAAGTCTACCTACTTTGACTTCTCTCTGAAGCCGTCTCTAAAAAACAATCTATGAATCATTTAAATCAAAATTATCTGGATACAGATGAGTCCATCATTTGACTCTTAGTTTGAAGGCTTAACTCATCTACATGTTTGCAATACTGTGAAGATAAAATAAAATAATGTCTATACAAAAGTTAGCATAGCACCTTGCTCATAGAAGCTGTTCAATGAATAAAGGTAGTAGCAATGAAAGAAAGAGAGGACAGGAGAGCCAGAAACTGAGGGATTTGAGGTTAGAGTGAAACAAACAAATCAACAACAATAACAATAACAACCAATTGGGAACTCATATAAGAAAAGTGAAAGAGGAAGTTTAAAAAAAATGTAAAAAAAAATAAAAGTAAAGTTTACTCCTAATATATTGAATTGCTTTACTTTTCTCATAATTAGATACAGGTTTGCTTCTACGTTATGTAATACTGTAGCCATGCGATCCTCTTATTGATTGAACAGCCATCATTAGAATAAGACAAAATAGAGTAACCACAGAAAGGTTATTAGTATTTCATCTGAACTCTGTAAATGTCAAGCCATATAGGGCTGGTGGATGGTGATAGGAAACCCATTTCCAGTTATCATATGTTAATGAAGGGAAACAATGTGCTATCTACAAGGACAGGTAAAAACCCAGAATGAGCAAAGTCCAGAGTCTATGCAGTTTTCTACATTTCCAGCCTCATTAAAATATGCAGATCATATCATTAGGAGACTGTTTCCTGGCAGAGCCTTCTCCTAGAGTTCAGTTGCAGGCACACATTGGCAGTTGTTAGTACAATGATTTTACCCACAGCTATATTCTTCTATGTAAAAACAAACAAATAAAAAAGAAGACAAAGAAGCAGAAGCTGCTCTCACGAGCCATGTTTTCATTTAGAGAATTTTTTTTCAAAGGATGAGTCTGTATTTAAAAAAAAAAAAGCCATTGATGCTTGTTTTGTTTTTCCAAAAATATACAAGGACCTTATATTGCAACTTCATATTTTCCCTGTTTAATGGGATTTATTTAATGGGATAACAGGCATGCTATCTAGGTTTAGTTCAGCAAAATGATCAAGAGTAGCTACTGAATTAAACAAACAGTATTTCAAAGATCTCTCTGACCAACCTTCAATTCCAACCCAGACAGAAAGCATTCTAGGTGTTCATCTCAATTCCTTACTTCTTCCACATCTTTTATTTCTTCATTATTGCCTTGGTTCCTTTTTCTCTCCTTTGCTTCCTTACTGCCTTTCTTCATTGCTTCTTAACTTGTTTTCTTTTCCTTCTTTCCTCCCTCCCTCCCTCCCTCTTGTCCTTCTTCCTTTCCTCCTTTTCTTCCTTCCTCTCTTTCTCCTTCTTTCCTTCCTCTCTCCCTCCCTCCCTCCCTCCTGCCCTTCCTTACCATCTATCAACTACCATCTTATGTGTGTGTGGGCAAGGTGGTATTTAAAAGAATCTTGGGACACCTGGGTGGCTCAGTTGGTTAAGCGGCTGCCTTCGGCTCAGGTCATGATCCCAGCGTCCTGGGATCGAGTCCCGCATCGGGCTCCTTGCTCGGCAGGGAGCCTGCTTCTCCCTCTGCCTGCCTCTCTGTCTGCCTGTGCTCTCTCTCTCTCTCTGACTAATAAATAAAATCTTAAAAAAAATAAAAGAATCTTATCACAAGCTTAATAGAACCTCACAAATGAACACTTTTGACATGAATGCCCAGTGCAGGTAACCACCTTGAACAAATTCTCGACTGAATAGAAATACAGAATGCTATTAAGGAGATGACTGCGTAACCAAAATTATTTTGTGGGTATCAACATTTAAAAGTGTAATAATGTCAGAATATATATAAACAATGGGTTTCAGCCATCATTATTATTATTATGAGGTATAAATACCATTTATTTAGTTTCTTCTGTCAGTGGTTTTCCCTGAGGTCAAACCTATTTTCATCATAATGTTTTCAAATTATTATCTTTTTCACTAATGGTGCAAAAGCAATGGAAGGTAAAGCTCCTGGTGTCTTAGTATGAATCAAGGCCATGGCACCAACACTGTGTTTTGCATCACCATCTACTTGCAGGGAAGAAATTCTTGTCTCACTGAAGAGGAAATGGTAAAAATATTAATTCTATTAAGTTTACACCCTTCAATACATTTTGCAATATTCTATGTAATGAAACGGCAAGGATACATGAAACATTTTCTGCTAAAACCAGTAAGTCTTAAGGAAAAACATTTGTGCAATTGTGTGAGTTATGAGCTGAACTACTACTATTACTTTTTAATGTAACATTATTTTTACTTAAAATAACTACTGAAAGACAACCTATAATTATTCAGATTTGCATATTCAATTGGATATTCTCTCAGTCTCCAGAAAATGAATGGATTGACTTAGTCACTTCAAGGAAAACAACAGTAATAGTACTTACTGCTAATGATAAAATTCAAGCTTTCAAGCAAAATTAGCATTGTGCAAAACTTGAATGCGCTACCATGAGCACAATAGCTTTCTAACACTTCAAACATATCATTTTTTTCTGATGAGATGGATGGTGATATTTACAAATGTGATTTTTGACATTTTTAAATGAAATGTGTCCATCTGTGAAGATCGGCACATCTCAGTGAACCAGTGTTTTTCAAATGACCAAGGCATGGTGTTATAAGTTATTATATTGGAAAAGAGATCCATTCTGACTTTAAAAAAAGTCAATCGATTTTAATAGAGTAAAATAATTTATTAGTATGGTTTCAAAAAGGTTCCATATTGTAAATAATTTTTAAGGAACAACCATTTATTGAGTTTCTGTATAGACTCAGATAAGAATATCCATAATTAACTAAAAAAACTAATAAAAAAAGTCTCCATTTCCTATCTACATATCTGTGAGGGCCAGATATTCTTCATTGGTTCAGCCAAAGCAAAGAACCCAGCTTTGTTAAATCAAGATTATAGATATTTAGAAAGAATAAAACAATGTCATTCTTCCTACTAAATTGTGTGGAAAAATACTTTTCATGAAGTATGTTTCTATGTTAACATGTAATGAGTTTATTGTTGCCATTTTTTAGTTAATAAATGAATAAATTTTAAACATTTCTCAGTCTTAGTTTTAATTCAGTAAATATTGGTAGATACAATGTACATAAACAAAATATCTGGTGTAAAGGGATTTTGTGATGACCAAATTTTTGAGTGATGTTCTAGGCACAAACAATATTTCATGTATTTAGTTCTTTAACAGTCTAGATATTATTTAAGTTATATCATCTGCATTAAACATATGCCTATACATACCTAAGTATAAGGTAAGTCCCCGCCAAAAGTAATACTGCTTAGATAACAGGTGTTGTGTAGATTTGTGCTCACAATTTTTATGGTGTGCTCTATCAATTACATTACCTTTCACAACACAATATACTTGGGGAAGATACATTAGCCTGAAACATCTCAAACTATGCTAGGTTTTCAAACTTTTGAAAGTCTGCTAACTACACTGGAATCAGGTTAAAAAAAAGAGCAAAAATTTTAAAAGAATGTAGATTTTCCCAGGATTTATACAGCTTGCAAATAAGCGTGCCAATAAATTTTTAAAATATCACATTTCAAAAACAATATAGCAGGGCACCTAGATTCCTCAGTCGGTTAAGTGTCCAACTCTTGATTTCAGTTCAGGTCATGATCTCAGGGTCACGAGATCGAGCCCCGTGATGGGCTCCGCACGCAGCAGAGAGTCAGCTTGAGAAACTCTCTCTCTCTCTCTCCCTCTGCCCCTGCCCCCCAACATGTGCATACACACTCTCTCTCAAATAAATAAATCATAGGAAAAGACA
>RCUC01130157.1:0-28323 GCA_003697995.1 Taxidea taxus jeffersonii | reverse complement strand
CCCAGGGACTTGAAAGAAAGGTACTTTTTCCTCCTGCAAAGAATGCACTAAGAAGCCTTGTGTACTGACAGTGGCCTCTCTCCAGGCATTGAGTTGAGTTCAATGCACTGATGCACTGAATTCATTTGCTCAACAAGACCAACATCAAATTTGTTATCTGCATGGATAGACTACGCAGATAGTTAGACGATAGAGACAAGTGAGTAGATGTAAAAATGAAGCATAGTTTTAAGTTCTTGTAGAACTCTCCATAAATGCTACCCAGCAGACATTTCCCTTTCTAACTGTGGGGGCGGGGCAGGGGAGGGTTGTACAAGTCTCTTTCCTAATTTCTTTCTTTCCCTGTAGGTCTCAATCTTCCTACCACACCAATATCCTCCTTCTTCTTCTTTCCCTTCATTATCACCTTGGCCTTTTTTTTCCCAAATGGCTTCAAAATAGAACAGTACAACGGACACATATTTTCTATCTATAACTACTTTATGCAACGTGTTCTCAACTTTAAAATGTGAATAAGAGATTTTATTAATCCCTCCAAAAAAATCAGTAAATTCAATTGCTTTTATTTGTGGTTCTTAGCTGATGTGCTAGAAAGTTCAGCAACCTTAGATCGAAAGATGACTCCCTACCCCTGCCCCCCTTTAAGACATGAAAGGAATGGAAGAAGAGGCATTCCTCTTTAGGGGAAGCCAGAATCTGGTCATGACAATTCAAAACTCATTTGGGGGTAATGCTTCTGGAAAAATCTTCCCATAATGTTGTCACCCAGGGATTACCTCCAGGTAAGGTCTACACCTGTGAAGGACCCCTCCTTTACATAGAGATAGGTTGAGGTGGGTGATTCTTGGCAGTGCTCACCTTGGTGCTCTTCCTGACCACTCTTTGGGGGCAGACCGCATAGTCCTGATGACTGCAAGAAAGGGTGCGGGGTGCTGGTAGGAGGAAAGGGACCAATTGCTTGATAATGATGATATCAATTGCTTGGTAACCATGTCCCCAGTACTGACAATCACCTGGCTTGTCCCTGCCTCTCCTGTAACCAAAACCAAACCCATAATCTGCTCACAAGACAAGGTGAATGGCCTCTCTTTCCTTACACAGGAACTCTTTGGGCATCAAGGCCTGCAGGGATAAATGAGGTGTGATGACACACCAACAATAGGATAGCCTGGTAGGGGGTTACCGTCCTCCATTCCTCCATCCTCTTGTGGATATTGCAGGACATGGTGTGACTTAATATGAATGTTATTTTAAAAGTAATCACTCTTATACGGTCATGAAGAATGGTGTGTGTGGGTGCATAGAAAAAGAGATATGTATGTACATATATATCTAAGTCCACACACACACACAGAATGAGAGATAAACCAAATATGGCAAATGCTAATAATGGGTGAATCTGAGTAAAAAGTATATAAGAGTTTTTGGTATATTGAAGAATTCAAACTCTGGGAGGAGGAAATTTCCTATATTATATAGAAAAAAGTTGGTTGGAATACAAAGTGAACCAAAAGAGAGTCCATTAAGAACAGCTTTACACTTCAAATGCTTCGGAATAAACCTTGAGATAGGAGGAAGTTTCTGCAGAAAATTTAATTAACCTTCTTAGGAGACATAAAGGAAAACTTAATTGAACGAAGAGAGATGTCGCGCCCTAGGTGAGAAGATCAGCTGTTGTAAAGATATTATTTCTCAAGTGCATGCATAAATTTCATCTTAAAATTGGAATTAAGTTAATAGGATTTTATTCTGAAATTATTTGCCTACTTAGCATAAAATTTCCAAAGGTCTCCACAAAAGAAGATTAACAGAACAAAGGGCAGAGGAGTATAGTGACTAGTCCAGTTTTATCCAACAAAACTTTCTGGAGTGATATAAATGTTCTACACAGCATTGTCCCATACGGTAGCTGTTAGCCAGATATGGTTACTGAACACTCGAAATGTGGCTGGTGTGACTGAGGCACTGACTTTTCCATTTCATTTAATTGCCATTAATTGAGATGTAAATGGCCACATGTAACCAGCATACTGGGTGGTGCAAGCTAGCCTAATCAGATAATCTGACATATCCTAAAATAATAACACAGTGACCCAAAATTAGAAATTAGCAACAAATTAGTGAAGCAGTGCGGAGAGGACAGAAATCCAACTATGTTTGTGTATGTGTCTGTATTTATAAAAACAAGCTTTTCAAAACAAGGACATAGGAAGGGTCTTATAATAAAGAGTTTTAGTGGGGGCGCCTGGGTGGTTCAGTGGTTAAGCCTCTGCCTTCAACTTGGGTCATGGTCTCAGGGACCTGGGATTGAGCCCCACATCAGGCTCTCTGCTCAGCGGGGAGCCTGCTTCTCCATCTCTCTCTCTCTCTCTCTGCCTGCCTCTCTGCCAACTTGTGATCTCTGTCTGTCAAGTAAATGGATAGAATCTTTGGAAAAAAAATAAATAAATAAAGAGTTTTAGTGTAACTGAATAGAAATGTGGAACATGCTAAAGGCTCATGCTAAACCCCAACCAAAATAAACTTCAGTACTTGTTTAAAAACCATATGCAGCAAGCAAAAAGTCAAGGCTATTTTTGAGATAATTCTACTTCTAGTAATCTAGTCTAATGAATTAATCTTAAAAGCAAAAAAAAAAAAAGAAGAAGAAGAAGAAGAAAGAAAAGTACGCTGTGTCTGAAGGGATTCAGTTACTTGTTGTGGTGTTCCTTAGAAAAATGAAAAGCGGGGCGCCTGGGTTGCTCAGTGGGTTAAAGCCTCTGCCTTTGGCTCAGGTCATGATCCCAGGGTCCTGGGATCAAGCCCCACGTCGGGCTCTCTGCTCGGCAGGGAGCCTGCTTCCCCCTCTCTTTCTCTACCTGCCTCTCTGCCTGCTTGTGATCTCTGTCAAGTAAATAAATAAAATATTTAAAAAAAAAAAAAAGAATGAAAAGCTGCAGGACACCTAGGCACAAAAGATGATTGTGGTACCTCCACTTATGGGACTCTTACAATCATCAAAAATGCCAGGCCTGAAGGAGGTGTAGTAATTTACAGAGGTTCAAGTTTTTTCTTAATCACCCTCCTCCCCAAAATACAAGTGGGGAGTGAAGAAGCCAAGAAAGTTATGAATCCACCTTGATGCCTACAAAGTCATTCTCCTTACACTCAGTGCGCTCTTTGGACTGGTCTATCGGCCCAGGGACTTTGCTTCCTACATGCTGGGGATCTTCATCTGTAACCTGCTGCTCTACCTGGCCTTTTACATCATCATGAAGGTAAGAGTGGGCGCTGGTGGTCCGCCCCCACCCCAGCAGCCCTGGGGCACACACACACAAGACCCCAGCATGGCAGCATCTGCTTCCCACCCACAGCTTCGAAGCTCCGAGAAGCTCCTTCCGATCCCGCTCTTCTGCATCGTGGCCACAGCTTTGATGTGGGCCGCCTCGCTGTACTTTTTCTTCCAGAATCTCAGCAGCTGGGAGGTAAGAGGGTGGTTTTCTTGGCCAAGGAAATGTTCTCTGTCTTGCCTTCCAGGCCTTCCTACCTCCCTCTCTTCACACGCGCTTGTGGTTGGTTGTCTTTGATATGGAAGCTTTTTCTGAGAGAGATGGTGTTTCCCATCCATGCCTAAACGGCATGCTGCCCTCGAGGTCAGGGCCGCGCCTCACGTGGCCCTCTAGATGTGGCAGGACTGATCTTCATTACGTGTCGTGTGATGACCCCCACCCCCCGGTGATGTTTAATGTGTGTAAAAACCTTGTTGCCTGCGTGTTCTTCTCGTAACCCGCATCCGTAAACAGATCCCCAGCTGCAGGCCTTTGTAAATCCATGGCATGGAGAGGAGAGCTGAGGCTTGGGAACCCAGGATTGTATCCAGTAACAGAGAGGAAGCCTCCACTCTTTACCACCACAATCAATTTTAGAACATTTCCATCACCCCAGAAAGCCAGCCTGGGCCCATTAGCTGTCGCTCCCCATTTCTCCCTCACGCCTTAGGCATAGACAACCGCTAATCTCCCTCTGTAGCTCTGCCTGTTCTGGATATTTCCTACCCATTTATCATGCAGCATGTGCCTTTGAGTCTGGCGCAGGCACTCATCCATGGGGTTGCATGTGTCCGTAGCCATCTCCTTTTATTGCTAAATAACACTCCCTTGTGTGGAGACAGCACTTCTCTCTCATCAGTCAATGGACATTTGGATTGTTTCCACTCTTCGGCTCTTGCGAATGCAGCCATGATGAATACGGTGTACACGTTTTTGTGTGGACTCATGTTTTTTTGGAAGCTTATTTTTGGAGCCAGGCATCCAGTAGTGTTTTCGTAGCTTTCTGGATGTTCAGCCCTCTAAAGAATTGAACCATGGGAAGGCTCACCCACATCCTGTCTCACCTTCCTCCAGGGTACCCCAGCGGAATCCCGGGAGAAGAACCGGGAGTGTATCCTGCTGGATTTCTTTGATGACCATGACATCTGGCACTTCCTCTCTGCCACTGCTCTGTTCTTCTCATTCTTGGTGAGTTGATAAATACTTTTTAAAAGAAATATACTTTTTAAAAAAGATTTTGCTCATTTATTTGAGAGAAAGAGGGTGAGCGAGAGAGAAATGGAGAAGGGGGAGAGGCAGAGGATGAGGGAGAAACAGACTCCCTGCTGAGCAGGGAGCCCCACTGAGGACCGGATCCCAGGATCCTGAGATCATGACATGAGCAGAAGGCAGACATTTAACCAACTGAGCCCACCCAGGCATCCCTAAAAATACCTTTTTAATTTCTTCTTTCTTCACATCCCATACCTTTTTTCCTTTTTTCCCCCTTTTTTCCTTCCTTGCCCTTTTGTATTTCTCTAGGACCTCCCTTTCCAGTTCCTCACTGTAATTCAGTATACAGACTATTTTATTTATTTTTTTCTCCTTCAGTTAGAGCTTTATTTTTCATTTTCCTTTTACTCCCCAATATTTTAAGACAGAGTGACAAAATGATTTTTCTTAAATGCCACTGGTCCAGACCCAATTTGTTGTTAGAACTTGCATGCCATGAATCGCCCCAAGAATCACGTTTGGCATTTACTCACATTTGGGTAACATTAGATAATTCCTCCCCGTGCTGCCCTCACACTCCTCCTCCTCTTCCAGTCTCACTGAGTATCTTACAGATATTTTACAAGTACTCAGGAGAGCAGCCCAGGCCTCTGCTGCTTCTCACCAGTCTCCCCAGATCTCTCCTGCAATCCCTCCATTTCTTGCGGCCCGAAACACCTTTCCAGAAGCTGTGCATATACTAACAACCTTGGATGATCACTCCTGGCATCGATTCATCCTCATTTAGAGATTTTTCCAAATTAAAAGTCCGCAGTGCCTGGACACAGATTCAGCCCGCAAAACAACGCGGGGAAGGAGACCTGCGCCCCCGGCACTGCCCGGGGTGCGCGCGCTGCTGCCGCACTGTCTCGAGAGTGGAGTGGGGCTGCCCCCTGGTGGCTCGCTGGGGAAGTTCAACAATCCGCGTAAACCTCGTTCCTCGTGACTTTTATTTCTGATAAACACTTATATTAGAGAAAAAGAGATAAACGAAAGTGGGGTGAGAGTTTCCACGTGAAGAAGTGGTGGCAGAGGGAACTAAAAATGGAGGAGGGGTGTGCATTTCTTAAATAGCAATACTCTATATGCAATAAGACTTCCTTTCCTCTAGATCATAAGCCGAATGTCCCTAAGTGATAACTTCCTTGGCCACCTATTAGCATTTTTACCTTTCCTCACCCCATAGTTCCTGTGTGCCCTCCATAGTCTAATTTCCATTACTGTTTTTATTGCATATTATTACGCAGTATAATAAGTACCGTACTTAGCATGCTATACTGTACTCAGATATTTGCTTTATGTTTGAAGCTGTCTCTCAAATGGAAGCTCCAGAAGGGCTGGGAGTTCTGTCCCTTATATATCTGACATTTAGAACAGCACATCATAGACCCCTGACAAACATGTGAATTAATACATGAATTATGTAATCCTAATGATCACCTGTAGAAAGCTCTGCGTTGCAGAAAGCTGTAGGGGACAGAAAGGCAAGAAGGGCACTGCTCGAGCCAGCCTGTGTGGGTAGGTGCTTACCCGGGCTGTGACTGTGCATCCCCGTGATCTCTCTGCCCCTCTCGTTCCAGGTTTTGTTAACCTTGGATGATGACCTAGATGTGGTCCGGAGAGACCAGATCCCTGTCTTCTGAGCCTCCAGCTTTAGGAGAGGGAGAGGGAGCAGTCGATCTTGGTGCTGTTTCATGAAAATACAGGGACTGCAGCAAAGTCACCACTGACAAATGCTCCACTCCCCCTGTCAAGTCAGCTCTGGCCTCATTCCCAAAGGAAGGTGAGGGGCTGGAGGGAGACTCAAGCCTGCAAGCAGGGCAGCAGAGGGGAAGCCATGGGTATGGCCAGAGGCAAGCCCTGAAGAGTCAAGGGACTCCCATTCCCCTGTCGTGTGCAGCCCTGACATGGACAAAAGCTGCATCCAAGTCAACTCACTGTCTTGGGACCCCTTCCACCCTGACCCAAGATTTACCAGCTAGGGGGAGCGACACTGCCCTCTTCATCCAGCTGCCTCCAGGCCAGAGAGGCCAGCAGCTTGGGTCTCTTGCTCAGACTTGAGGTGACCCCCTCTTCACCTCCACATCTGTTGCTCTAGACATCCCAGAGCACCAGCTTGCTCCTCCAAGGTCTAGGGATGACAGAGAATCCTCAGTCTGGTGGAGGGCTGAATCCAATCCCCTACCCAACTGGGATAGTTCTTTTAGTAGGACCAGCTAATCACCTCCTTGGAAGGAATGCTGTCCCCCAGGCTCCTGGTCCCATTAGAAGGGCTCTGGATTGGGTTTTGTCACACAGTTGTCCTCATAGGTGACTGTCTCTGGGCCCAAGGCTTGGGTGCTTACCTACTTCTGTGTCTTCATCTCACCGCTGCGTGTTGACCCCACAACTCAGGCTCCTCTCTTGGGAAGGCTCTGTTACCCCATCAGCTCCAAGGCAGAAGGGGAAACAGGAAAAACTCTTCTAGCAGCAGGAATGAGAGGATTGACAGGCCGAGAGACTGGTGACATCGGCATCAAGCAAACAGACCTCACCCTAACGACGTGGGCTCCTGGGGCCAATGCAGCAAAGGCGAAATTGCTTTCTCGTGCCTCCAATTCAGATGGCTCAACTCTGGGCCCACCTCACCTGTGAGGAATAAATCATTGCTCTAACCAGGGGCACTGCACTGGGGGTCGTCCACCACCAACCAAGCCCCCTGTCACTTTCTGCAGACCAGGGGCTCCAGGTTTTCTCCCCAGAGTTCTCTAGAAATAATTCTTGGGGTGAACACGTTTTACTCATCCTCCTGAGTTGCAAAGAGCAAGCCGATTGAGGGCTGTCTTTTGTTTGCACCTGATTTTCATTCTCTCCCAGCAAGATGTGACAGAGCTCAGCCACCCACTTCTCTCACACCATCCGGCAATTCTGCCCCTGATGAGCCCCATCTGGACCGAGCACCCTCATTACCTGGAGTAAGATGTAATCAGAAAATAGACATACAAATGTGTGCCCCATATATATCTGCCTGTGAAACTGAAGTCACCTGTACCCCCTGCTTTCTTGATCATTCATTAGAGAAATGGATTAGGTATCCTTTAAAAAAAAAATTATTCTGTCTCTAAAATATTTGCATAATGGCCCAAAATCACATTTTGGAAGTTTGAAAAGTTTAACAACACAAAGATGCTTTTAATGGAACTTTCTGTGATTTTCTTTTCCTAAAATGTCCCCAAATTCATATTTGGTTTTCTGCTCTTCTTTATTCCTTAAAAACTGTTGGCTTCCATAGGCCATATGAAGACCACCTATTAAATGGTGGTGTTAGTCTAACATCTAAAACAAATTTCAAATCTGTTTAACTATGGTGTATTTGACCTAATTCTTTTCTTTTAATGGATGGTTTCAAATTTTTAAAAAAAGATGCACTAAGGAAATGTGGACAAATTCTGTTCGAGTGGCCCTGTGGCCCAAAGTGAATAAATTGTGAGATGCATTACCCGTGCAGTCGCTTGTTTGGGGAATGTGTCAGGCAGGGCTGCCTTGTGCTTGACTGTGTTCCCACGGCGTCTGTATCATGCTGTGAACTCACACACTGTGGTTAGTTCTCTTCTCTGCAGCAGGACTAAAAACCCAGACCAAGCCTGCCCTTAGGGCCATCAATTCCTCATGCACTTGTTGCTAATTCTTTCTACAATGGCAACATTGTGGCCGGAGGACATGAAAAGGTCATCCGACAGCATCCGTGGGGTTGATAGGAATGGGGGGGGGGGCGCGGGGGGCAATCGGAGCTTTTCATGGCTACACGGCCCCGTCCACAGCTTGCGCCTGTGCCCATGGACGTTGCTTTTTAAAGGGAAGCGAAGGTAACTCTGAAAGCCAAGTTCAACCAGAGGTAACTGGAGAAAACAGTCACTGTGAAGAGGCTTTTGGCAGAGCAGGCACAGAAGTAATCAGAGGAGGTCAGCAGGATCAGGACAGACATGTGGCGGCCAGAGGAGCAAAGCCGTCTGCAGAAAAAAATGACCTCTTCACACCTCTGACGAATGCTGGAGAGACGAGTCCACCTGTTGACGATGCATGGTTGAGGGATTAGCCCGGTTTTATTTTAGCAGCAGGAGAAGCCGGAGGAAAACCAGAGTCTATCTGGGGAAGGGACTTTTGGTGACTGAAGGAGCTCACCCAGCCAGCTCCCGGGGAAAGAGAAAGTGGCAGATGCTTCCTTGAGAGCTCCGACCAGCCACCAGAATGTTCTGTGGGGTCACCAAATGCATGGGTCAGCAAGTCTGACAACCTCCAAATGTTTCTCCTTCTGGGAGATAGTGTCTCTTTGTAAAGCTTGGGAGAAAGGGAGAAACAAAGATAAACATTATTCATGGAAAGAACAGTGGAGTCTGAGAAAGATTCTGGAGTCTGATTTTAGACCAAATATGTTCACATGCTCACTCTGTGACCTGGGGCAAGTCGCTGGAACTCTCTGATCCTCTCCTATCACGCCTGCTACGTGAGGGAGACAGAAGTAGAGATATGCAGAGCCCTGAGGGTAATGAGGGACAGAGGAGGGTGTCACCTACCCCTGTGAACCCCATAGGGGGCATCTTCTCCACGAGGATGGCCTCTCTCTCCTCTAGGTGCTGTTCAATGAACAGCTGTTCACTGAAACCTGCTGTTCCGTTTCCTGTCCTCAGTTCCAGGAGGCCCTGAAGGCGGTCTGAGGGCCTCTTTGCCTTCAGAGATACTGTCCAGATTCATCAAACCTCCCAGCCCCGGGGCCCCCTTGCCCTTTACTGCTGCACGTCACTGTCTCTGGCCCTTAATGCTCTTACTCCCAACTCTGATGAAAAATCACTCCCAAAGCTACGCCAAGTGGAAAATCCAGCTCTGTGGGTCACACCTCATTACCGCCATCTCTGCCCCGGGAATCTCAAAGAAACCCTGGATTTGCCCCTTTTCTGGGTAGCTGTTCCTACTGTCGTTCAGGGAAAGCCCTGTGCAAACGTTCCCCCGACCCTCCCTGCCCCCTCAACAAATGCTCCAGAGAGAAAGCCTGGAGGTTCGGCCCACAGGAAGAGGAGCTTCGGCCCTTGGGAAAGAGAACTGGCCCCAGAAAGAAGCAGGAGAAGCTCATCTAGGCTTCAAAATGACTAATATCGCTGGTGAAACTAAGGAAAAGCATTTCGAGTAAAGATGTGATCTGCTCTGCCTGAAGCAATATAAAAAGCCTTGTTTAGCATGATTCTGCCCAGTCTGTGACAGGTTTTTTTGTGGTGGTTGTCAACGCTGTTTGGTGGAGATGGGATATATTGTGTGACTAGGTTTTATTGTCCCCTCAATATTAAATTATCCCCTCAATATTGTCCCCTCACCATTGCCAGTAAGGTAAAGTGCCTGCTAAACCTTGGTCCTTAACACACGTGAATTCAAATAAGCTTCGTAGGACTCACAGATCAGCCTTCACCGTGAGTTTCCATCAGGGCCATAGTACTCGTTTTGCTTGGACAGGATCCTCTGCGAGAAGAGAACCCTACCCTGTGAGCTCCAAGGGTGGATTTTGTACAGTTTTCCTTCAAGTGTGGTCTTGCTGTTCTTACTGATACATAAGGAACACTAAGTGGTTACCATTGTTCACGTAGAATTACCCCTTGTTCTTACCAACCTCAGGGAAATGGACTCTACCTTCTTCCTAAATATCCTTAGAATAGGAGAGTTTATTATTTTCCCTAAACTTCAATTTTTAAAAATCCCTTTGGCTCTATCCTATGTCCTTTTCGTTACCTTTTTGTTTTTTGTTTTTTGTTTTACTTTTCGTAAATTTAATGTCTGTAAAAGCTGTTCACATAGCAGCAAAGAGACACATTTCCCATCTTAAATACAGTTGCTTCACCACTTGCAGTTTGTCTCCAGAGCCTTGTTATCGCTTTCATGAGTGACCAGTCATATCTCCTTCCCTGTCGGCAAGGACAGCCCATGTCAACTCTAAGGCCATCCGCTCAGGTCAGCAATATGCTGAGGAGTCCTTCAGGGTGGTCTTGCAGAGAACAGATTTACATCTCAGATTTACACATTTCGCTAGAGATGAAAAATAATTAACCACCATATTTTATACATAGAATGTCTTGAAGTCGTATCACATCTCAGTCAAGAGCTAAACAAAGTCTAGGTGTTTTATCTCTTGTTCAGCGTTATAGTCCTGATTTAGAAGAGATTCAAACAGTGAAAGATTTTCAAGTCTGGACAAAGAAGTCTGACACCAACCCCACTATGGTTCGCTCCTGGGGCCCTCCTCTGCCCTATCTCCCCAAATTCTTTATGAATTAGGACTCTAAATGTTTAAGTGATTATCAAGTTATCCAAAATAATTTAAAAGCTCTCTATAACATTGACATCAAAGAAAAAAGTTGGTTTGCATTTTATGATCTTTATTACATAAAGATCATAATATATATTTATGATCTATGTTATTATGTTTCCTATCTGAGACCTTCATAAGGCTCAGTACCCAGTCTTAGGCAGGCCCCTTTGGGGAAGAGGACAAATTCAGACCTGAGGTTCACTCTGCTTGTCTCTCAACATAGAACACCTGATAAAATAACCTTGTCAGAGGATCCATTTCTCTTTTAACCTCTCCTTCCTCACCTGTCCTCTGTCCACTTAAATAGAGTCTGAAATACTTCTTTGGCTAAGAGTCAATCAGAAGTACACAGGCCAGGCTCCGTGAGGCAAACACACAGTCTCTTCCATCATAGGATTTGGGGTCCAAAAGGGAAGATGGGCATGAAGCACATCCTCACAATTTGTCAGTTAAGTGGGCCAAGCTCTCCAACAAGAGAGTGGCCTTCTGAGAATCCTATCTTTAGATCCAAACCAGAAAAAAGTCCAAATAAGCACCAGCAATTTTTATCCCCAAATGTGAAGTCCTAAACTTGCTGCTGATACAACGTAGCCTCTCTCCTGCTTGAACTGACTACCTCCAGTTTTTCACAAGGAAAATGAAAGTCCTGATTTCGATCTTAGTGGATAACAGAGATCCAGAGAGAGAGCTGGAGTGGGGATCCTCTCAATCCATCCTCGAGGAAGCAAAAACTGCTCCAACTCCCTAATTCTGAGGAACTGCAACGGCCCATCCCTCGCTGCTGGAGGACAAGCAGGAGACTAAGCTTTTCCACCTGCCCTTTTAGCGGAGCCTTGCTGTTGGAAACCATTGCCTTCCCCCCTCGAACTCTAGAATGTTCAAGTCTGCAGAACTGATCATTACAACAGCAAACATTTGGCATCAGGTATCAAATCAAGGGTTTTATATACATTAACGTCTTTAATCCTGAACCCCACCTCCCTGTAAAGTAGGCAGTGTTACTACATTTGCCAGATGGAGAAACTGACGCTCAAGTCACTGTTGACTAGATGAAGTGGATGGTGCCAAAGCCTGGGCTCACAGTCCGAAATGAGTAGCTTGGGTACAGAGACCAGAGAAAGGGAAGACAGATTGTGTTGTAAGGAAAGCTCTACTCTCATGTATGCTTGTGTCTATATGTGCAAACCATGTAGCCTAGAATTCTGTAACTATTGAACACCTTAACAAAAAGAGGTTTCAGCAAAATTCAGAAGATGCGTGTCTGTTATATAAACCTGAGTAACAATGAAACCCACTGTGCTTTAGGAAAGCCAACGGATAAAACCACAGGTTTGGATCACTGTGGCTCGCTTAAACTGGAACAGCTGGATTCATGGGAGGGCTGTTGCTTCAGCCTCTGAGCTTGTAACATTAAAAACCAAAGCCCATTTTATAAATTCAAAGATTGTACTTGCCAAAGGGTTACAGGCCCAAAGATCCATTTTAAATTAAAATACATTTTTCATAAGGTGTCAGGTCTCCACTGGAAGCCTACTGGGTCGGAAACAAAATTAACAATGGAGAGAAAGCACAGGAATGCAGTCAGTTTCTGTTTCCTAAAAAACATTCACAGACTCAAAAAATCACCACGTCAAAAAGTCCTCCAAAGCTGCCTCTCAGATTGATCAACGCTGGTCCGGTAGATTAGGCAGAATTCACCACTCCTGTCAACGGCTGAACCATCTTCCGACATGGGGATGGGGCCCAGCTCTCCCTTCCTAGATGAAACCTAGAGTGGGTTCATCTCACCAAACAGGGGCAGAGGAAGGAGGCTGCATTAAACATTCAGCATTCTCCACTGGAAATACCGTGACGGTAGTGGTAAATGTTTTTAAATGTGTCCTGAGATAAGAGCAAAAAAGAACATGACTTGGTTTGCAACACTGATATACTAACCAGTGTTCTTCTCCTATCAGCTAAGTTGTTTGTTGTTGGTATTTTATTTATTTATATATAAATATATACATAAAATATATGTATATATGTATATGTAAATATAAATATATACGCAAAATTTATATTTAATGTGAATTTGCACATTTGCCACTCAGCAGCATTTAAAAAAATGGTATTTATCCTAATCAAATCATGAGTTCCCAGAAAACCTCCCTGAAGCTGCAAGTTCTCCACTGTCACAATTTGGATTCAGCCTCGTTCCAAACCACAGATCTGAATATGATTAAGACAATGTACAAAAACAAAACCCGACCTGCTTAGCCCAAACTTAGTTAAAGGCTGGGTTTTCATTATCTTCCCTAAAATCTGGGGTTTACTGGATCATGGGAACACAGGTGGCACATTGATACCAGTGAGCCAACCTACCAGACTTCTGAACTTATGCAGGCAGTGAATGAGCATTATGGCCTTAATTTCTCACAGAAAAGAGAAGTCAAAGGGGCTGTTGACATTGACCAACACACTGTACTCTAGTATTCCCTGCATTTCAGTGTCCTGAGTAGGGAAGATAGAAGCAAGGAAGGTCCTGGAAAATAACTGGCCTCTTTACATTCAAATACTCCTTTGCAACTGTGTGAAAACTTCCAAATATCAAACCTCTTTCATCCCTCACATGAACCGTGTGAGGCAGGATCGATAATGTTCCAACTAATAAACTAAGATGCAGAGAGGTTATACCTCTTGTCCAAAGTCTCAGAGCCTGGTAACAGGAGCCGGATACAAAATAATGCCATTGCCTTTTCTTTGTCTAAAGAACGACAGTAAAACAGCTTTTAGATTTGACTGATTCAAGAAATTGACCAAGAGAAAACCAACATCAGTTCAGACTTCCGTAGACAGTTTTTTCTTAACCTTTTATCTAGGCACGTATAAACTATATCACGTAATGCATGTAAACTATATTACATAACGCATGTATGTGCACACGTGCGCGTGCATATGCACCAATGTAACCAGCGCCCACCCTGAGATTCAGAAGGTTTCCCACATCCTTGTGACTGATCCAAGTCAAATCCCCGCCCCAGAGATAACCACTGTTCTGGCTTTTCTCCGTATAGACAAATGCTGCCTGTTCTTACACTTCATATACGTGGAATTCTGCAGTATATGCTCCTTCTCACCTGGCTTCTGTCATTCAGTAGGTCTGTGAGATTCATCCAGGTAAAAAAGATGAGACTGTGACATTTGTGAGAACATAAATGGACATAGAGGGCGTTATGCTAAGTGAAATAGGCCAAACAGAGAAAGACAAATATATTATTTCATTTGTATGTGGAACCTAAAACAAAACAAACAAAAGCAGAATCAGCTAACTACCGGACACCAACGGATGGTTGCAGAGTAGAGGTGGGGAGGGGGAAGGGCAAATGGCTGGAGGGGAGGGAGAGATGCAGGCTTCTAGTTATGGAATGAATAAACCGTGAAGACAAAAGGGAAAATATATGAAACAAAGTCAGTGGTACTGTAACAGCATTGTATGGTGACAGATGGTAGCTACACTTGTAGCCAGTATAGCATAATATAAAAAGAAGTTGAATCATTATGCTGTACCCCCGAAACTAATGTATCATCATGTGTCAACTATACTCAAATTAAAAAAAAATTTTTTTTAAAGAATGCAATGACTATTAGCACAATAGTGGTGCCACTGCCTTGATTTGTGCTAAAGCCCTAACAGTTTCACACACCATCACTTTTGCAACATCAGTGCAAATACCAGTGCAGTTATGGCATGTCACATCTTAGCACTATCATAAAAATGACTATGAGGGGTGCCTGGGTGGCTCAGTCATTAAGCATCTGCCTTCGGTGCAGGTCATGATCCCAGGGTCCTGGGATCGAGCCCTGAATTGGGCTCCCTGCTCGGCAGGAAGCCTGCTTCTACCTCTCCCACTCCCCCTGCTTCTGTTCCCTCTCTCGCCATTTCTCTCTCTGTCAGATGGAAACTTAAAACAAAAAAAGAAGAAAAGAAAATCTTTAAAAACAATAATAATAACATTGACCTCACAGATTCCCTAAGCTCAGAGAGCCTCAGGGTCCTGAGGCCTACGTTTTAAGAACCACTACCCTAGAATTTGTAGTGTTCTACCTTTTACATGTAGGTCTGTGACCCAACTTGAATTAATTTTTGCATATAGTGTGAAATAGAGATGCCCAGGATTTTTCTCCCTCCATACTGATATCCAATTGCTACAGGCCCATTTATTGAAAATACCACCTTTTACTCACTGAAATCCAACTGGCACCTTTGTCATCAAGCAAGTGTCTGTAACATGTGATTTATTTCTGAGATTTCTGTTCCTTCCCATTGGTCTCCTATTTTTCCCTTGTGCCAGTATCATACTGTTTTAAGTGTTGGAGCTTTATAGTAAGCTTTCTATCTTTTTTACTGAGATATAATTGACAAACTATTACATGAGTTTCAGTTGTACAACAAAATGATTTGATATTTGTATCCTTTATTCTGCCAGCAACATTGTATAGTTTTGGGTGAGTAGCTTTATTCTTTGGTAACACATTGGCCGGCAACATAAAAAACATGTTGACTATATTGGTAAATAATGATCATCTTTGTCTTGTTCCTAACTTCAGGGGGAAGTCACTAAGTATAATATAAGCTGTAGTTCTGTGTTTGGTGATTTGCGAGGTTGTAGATACACTTCGTCACTTAGAATATTCCCTTCGCTTCCTATTTTGTTTAGAGTTTTTACCATGAATGGATGCTGCTTTTATCAACAGTTTGAGTGTACATATTTTTTTTCTCCTTTATTCTGAGACAATGAGTGCATAAATTGATTTTAAGTGTAAGGTTAACACTCCCGAAATAAACCCTGTTAGGTCGTAATTCATAATTCTTTCCTTGTATCACTAGATGCAATTTGCTGACATCTTTAGAATTTTCACATCTATGTTCATAAGAATACTGACCTATACTTTTCTTTTACCCTAATGTTATGACAGGTTTGGTATCAAGGTTATGTTAACTTCCTAAAACAAGTTTGTAAGTGATCCTTCTAACTCTATTTCATGAGTTTGGGTAGATCAGTGTCATTTCTTCCTTTAACATTTAGAAGAATTTTTCACTAAAAAAATCACTTGAGCTTGAAGTTATCTTTGTGGAAAGATATTTATTTATTTTTGTGGAAAGACCTCTAAAAGAACAGCTTGATTGAGATATGGGAATAAATGATCTCTAACCTCCTCATTTTACCCATTTTAATATTAGAATGTAGTTTATTCATTCATAAAACCAAAACTTCATGTGTGAGATAAACACCTGAATTTCTACTATTCAGTTCAATGGAACATACCAGTGCTTGAGGTACCCCTCCTTGATACAATCCCCCTCCCTCCTTTCCTAAGAAGCACCCATTATTCCAAAATTTGGGTTTATCATGTCCTTAATTTATAATTTTTATCATATCTGTAGGTATCCCTGAACAATAAATTGTTTGATTTATAGGCATTTAAACTTATGTCACTTTATGCTGTTCAAGCTTCCCTGCAACTAGTTTTTCCCTTCAAATTTCAGGCTTGTAAAATGTAACCAAGTTGGGGGCACTGGGTCGCTCAGTCAGTTAAGCTTCCAACTTGATTTTGGCTCAGGTCCCAGTCTCAGGGTCATGATTTCAGGGTCATAAGATCAAGCCCTTCGTTGAGCTCTGCACTCATTGCAGGTCTGCTTGTCCCTCTCCTGCTCCTTCTCCTCCTCTCTTCCTCCCCCTGCTCCCATGAGCTCTCTCTCAAATAAATAAAATCTTCAAAAAAACATGTAACTAAGTTGATGTGGGTAGCTGTAATGAAAGACCCATTTCTTGTTCCAAAGTTCTTTGCTTCAGTTTCCTCCACTATAAATACACGAGGAGGAGTTTAGCATCATCTGTCAGTACTCTTCCAGATCTGAAAGTCTAGTTTTACTTTTTACAGTAGGTACAGACGTGTATAGTTTGCCCTAACAGTATGGCACTGGTCATAATTATAATTTATTTGAGGTTGACTCTTTGATCAGGAACACAGTTCCCATGGGAAATGTGTCATGGTATCATTTTCAGACATTTCAGCAAAACTGGAAGATTACTTGAGTAGAAAACTTTGGTATGCAAGACAAGTCATTTTAATACCAGGTTTGAGGCAGCACATGCAATTGTAAGAAAAGACAGAATTCACAATGCAAAAATGCAAAGTTTATTTTCTTAAATAAAATACTATATTCATATCTATACAAATAATTATTACAACCATTAAAATGTTACATTTACCAATAAAAATTTCAAAACTTTAAACAAGAGCATGGTTCAGAATATTCACACCCTAATACAATGCATTTGTAAAAAGATGTCAAAATAAACAGGACCTATTCTTATTTACAACTGTAGGACAATCCTGATCATATTATACATATCTGCTCTGGATTCCATTACAAAACAAATTAGTTCCCATTAGAATTATAAACCAGGTGATTTACAGTAATAGGACACAGTACACAGCAGACATTGCTGGCATGGGAATAGATACAAATATTACACTATTGAAAAACTACAGTTGGGGTTTTTTTTCTGATGACTGCCCTACAGTAAGCCTCTCACCCAGTGTATCTTTAAATAATTTGTGAAAGTAATTATGTTCTCAGATTTTTCCACCTATTTTTACCAAAATGTGTGTGCGTGTGTATGTGCATGTATGTGTGTGTGGGTGGGTGTGTGTATATGGCCCGCTGAACATGGAAGTGAGTCTTTTCTTCACAGTAACAACTGCAGCATTTTAAGCAACACTGTCTGGTCCCTTTCTTCTTGGAAGATCAACAGTTCAACTCCCTTAAATGTTACCAATATAGTCAAGTCCAGTGCCTCGATGACCCCACAAATGAGAATGGTTTTAAGACTTAAGGGATGGAGATAAAGAGATCCAGAGAAGTAAGGAAGAAGTGAGATGGAGAAAACTCTAAGTTTCTATAACAGAGTATGGTGTAGAGCTGTACACACAACTGAGCCAAAAAAAAAAAAAAAGCAAAAAGCCAAAACCCCACAACTTATGATCATCATTTTCAAAAGTGTTAAATTACAAGATAGATTCTATGTCTCATGAGATTTCTGGTGACAGATGATGCAGACTGTCATCCAAAATAACACCAATTTGAATATTTTATCCAATACTTTCAACCCAAGTTGGCTCGTGTTTATGAAGCATCTGAAAGCATGCCTGCACCCGAGCCGTACAGTTGACAGGGTTTGTGCCAATATGGAAATAACGGTATTGAATGACCACCACCTACAAGCTCAGACTTTAAAAGGAGTTTTGCTTCTAAACAGTACATTTTTTACAAGATCGGCATCAAAGATGGCTCAGAGAATGATAAGGCAACAGTGAGAAACAGCTGTTCTTGTCTTCTGGGTGTTTGATTACACAGCACATACCATTCTGGCTGGTCCTTTGCTATATAACAGAGGAGTGGGTGAGTAGTATGTTCCAATGGCTGGTCTTTGGACCAGAGGCACAGTTTCAAGTAAAGTGCAGTACCAGGATAGAGGCATGTGGGCAGAACTAGAAGCTCCATGTCCAAGAAGGTCCTCACGCTGGACTGCCTCCATCTAAACTTTGTGTTCCCCCACAGACTCTGGTAAAAACACTGTCTGGCTCACATAGGAAGGGTAGAATGCGGAGAGAATACGGTTAAGCCAAAAAAAAAAAAAAAAAAAAAAGGACCCTTTTCTGTTGGGAGCATTTAGCCCAAAATGTACTTTAAGAAGAAATGAATTTCTGGCCTTTAATTTGCATATAGGTATCATAAAATCATCACTCACAGATTAACTTCACACTAGTTTATTGGCTATTATTATTGCCCTCTGGATGTATACAACCATAAGCAATTATCTCCAGACAAAGGAAGAATTTATACAGACAACAGTATTATGACTTCCAGACCCCTAAAGATATCAACCCAAAGCTATCTGATCTTAGTACCACCTTTGCACTTTCTGAAACTCCTCCATGGGAAGAAAGGAAATTCATCAAAACAAGGAACAGAACTGTATGGTATATTCAATATTTTAAATTAATTCTAAACTAATTTTGTTTCAAGAAATTCTCGTTACCTCTTTATAGAACAGGAGATAGAGTGGTTCCCAAAGCCAGGAATTGGGAATCAGATATAGGAGCACGACTCATTATATCACACAATGATCCAAGAGATGGATGGGCCCAATGAGCCTTTCAAGGCAGAGGAGTAATCATCCTAAGGAAATGAACAGGCTCCCTGCCATCTGTCTGACACGGAGCAGATGGAAGAAAAAAGGAGTGTAGGTACCTACAGATCAGAGGAAAGGTAAAGCCAAGAAGATGCTGGTTAGTAAGTCTTTACCCTTTCTCAAATTTTTAAAACTTCACTCCCATTAAAATGTGTTTCCACATTTTTTTTTTGGAATATAAATTTTAACCTTTTCATGACATGGATAATGTTAGAAGGCAAGAGCAAGGCAAATGGATTTTCTTTAAAGCGCTTAAATAATTTTATATTTTAAGAAGGCTGATTAGGAAAACAAACCCCAAAAAAGGCTGATTTTTAAAAATTGATTTTTATTGCAGTTCACCCTGATATGTAACTGGAAATTGCTGCAAAAGAATATTCCCTCCTCATTCTTCTCTTTCCACAGTTCTATTATGTTAAATTTTAAAAAGCATGATCACTGTGGAATATCACTCCTTACTTAGGAAAAAAGTACCATCCCTGGTCCCTCCAAAAGGTCTTACAATATAAACAAAAATAAACTTCCTTAAATGGTATAAGATATCCCCCAAACAACTGGTATGCACCAAAAGAAAAAAAAAAAAAAAGACATCAAACTTGGTTTTTTTATCCGTGATTGACACATTAGAAATTTATACATGAGAAATCTGAAATTTTTCACCTCATTGGAAGTTACCGTGTTAAATCTTTAGAGAAATCACTTTCTCTAATTGATTCTATGTGACCAACAACACTAAGAGAGAGAGAAATTATTTAATTAATGATTCTCACTTTGATTCATACATTTGTAAATGTTTGTGTATTTCGAGAAATCACAAATTTATGGAAATTGTTTTTACATTCTATAGTTCTATATTAGCAAGCCAAGCCAAAAATAACAATAGATTTACTATAACCAAAATTGACTGTTTCCTGCCACGCTTTTGCCAAAAATTATATCCAGAGACCGCCAGATATTAAATAATGAATTTCCTCCCCAAAATCATGTAGCTCTGATTACCAAATACTTACTATCCAGCTGGTGAATCTCATACACTCATGCTTTTCAATCAAATAAGATTACGATGCTCCAAACACTTTCAGAATTGAGTCCATATATACGATGATCTCTTACATACATAGGCACATGTCTGTAAGATAACTAGAGCTGCATGTAAGCAGGAGCCAAACCATCTGCAGATGGTCACCTCTTTCTTCAGATGGTCAAATAAGCTTTCCTTAAGGGTAGAGGCTCATTTGGGATCAAAGTAGTATGTGCTTGGAATGAAAGCTCTAAAAAACGTAAACGCTATCTCTGAACAGAACAGGGCTGAGCAGAAAAAGAAAATCAATGCAAGAGAGGAACAGCTGACAGTACCAGCCTTTCAGGCCTCTCTACTGCGAAGTTCAAATTGATGTTCTCCTTAGCCTGTCACCGTAGTTCTAATGATACTGAACAGTGCCCAGTTATTCAGAACTCAACGGCCAGCATGCTTGTATGTGTATGTGAAAGGCAGAGAGAGTGACAGGGAGAGGGAGGTAGGGAGGGAAAAGAGCCTAACATAGTGAACACTATCCTTCTTGAAATTGGCAGGTTGGACCTTTTAAGTACAGAGAAAAACCCGAATGTCATAACTTAAAACCCAGTTAAGGTAATTAGTTTAAAAACAAGCCACGAATCTCACTTTTTTCCCAATTACAAGTTCTAACTACTGTGTTTATCTGTTGTCTTATTTAAGTAACTCCTATTCTTCACCATGACCATTGCGAAGGAGAAAATACAGCTTTTCTTGTTTATAACTTTTTTTTTTTTTTTTTTTTTGCCCCCAGGAGGCTGCTTCAGTGGGCAGCAGGAAGAGAGAGGAAGGTTTGGTAAATATAGTTCAAGAGGCACACATGACCCTTTTACCGAGTCTTCACTAGAGGTATTTGCCAGAGTTAACTGCTCTGACCCAGCCTGAGGAGGCATTTTTAAGGAGGAAAAAAATAAAATAAAATGCTGGTCCTTGGGTTGCCTTTATTAACAGAGCAGACGGAACCATTTATATGTCTCTCTCCCACTCCATCCCCTATTTGGCAGAATATAACAACAACAACAACAAATAATGGGTTTGAGAATATGAGTATATATGGTTGTTTTCATAGGCTTTAAGTTTTCTAAATTCAATATATTAGTGTGTGTGTGTGTGTGTGTGTGTGTGTGTACAAAATTAACTTCTAAGGGGCTTTTAAAAACCCTGACATCAAGTTTTCCAATACTTCAGAGAGTCTCAGGTCACAATTTCCATTTCCACATGGGAGGACAATTTTTAAAGGACCAGTTTATACTTTTAAAATCTATGTCTGTGCACACACACACACACACACATGCACATACATACACACACCTGGACATATACAAAGACAATTTTCTAAAGCACCATTTCACATCTGCCATCAGGAAAAATAATGAACAAATTCATCTTCTCATTATAAGTCTACTATGAAGGGTAATAATGTAACATATAATGCCATATTTTAAATATAAATATCAATAAGTGAAAATACTGACAGAGCTTAAGACTCTGCTCAGAAATATTTTAAAAGTAAGGCTCAAATAATCATGTAGATTCCAAACACTATTTACTGAGCAGTCCCTAATGATTAAACAAATATAAAAGAAATTATTTCAGGATCAAATGAACAGAATGAAGAGAGAATACTAAAGCAAAATTTAACTGATGAAACAACACTCTTTAACTGAACACAAGCAAAACTCCACAGTACAGCTGCTTTTACCCTTATGACCTGATGCAAAATGCAAGCGCAAAATGGAGAATGTCTATGTACTTTGCTTTTTAGATTGCTATTTTTAAGGCTAAGTAAGGAAGACCTTTGTGTTCTAGGATCTTGGCACATTAAAAGATAAAATGGCTCTCTAATGTGAAGAAAAGACATTAAATTCAGATAACTGACAAATTGTTATAATTAAGAAAGAAGCCTCTACCTAAACCAGACCTTGGAAGTAAAGGCTGATCAAACAACTCATTTACCTGCTAACTGCCTGACTTTAACCATGGATATTCATTCCATATTAATTCAACACCTGCCATGGATAAGAAACTGTTCTAGATGCGGACATCGGCCAAGCAATTGGTGATATGCCATTGCATTGCATCAAAGTGTCTGGATTTTTGGAGAGCAATTCAACTATCTCAAGTACCTATTTTACAAATGACCAACCATCAAGTTTAAAATCTGGGTTCTTTCCTACTACCCAGCACATGCCAAAAGGATCTCTTCCAACTTCCAGCTGATTAGCATTTAGGGAATATAAGATTACAAATCAAACTTGAAAATCTAACTCCATTCAGAAAATTTAAAAAGCACACCGTGCAGTTAAAAACGAAAGATAATTTGTTTTTGACAACCCATGATTCACATCATTTCTGACGTGACTTCCCTACATTCAGAAGGTAACTGGAAATTGATCATACACACACAGACACACACACGTGTGCATACACACACGATCTCCCTCTCCATGTGCATTACGTGTGCACGCACACACAAACACATCTGTAATCTCAGCCGATACATTTACATTTAGTCTATCAATATTTAGACAGCTGAACTGCAGTCATGACCTAAAATATGGCTTATGTTGTGGGCAGGTCTGTTTGAGGACTGCTTGGAAGAGTCGGAGGCAGAGGAGTTTGCTATGGTAAGCAAAGGTGACATTGCCGAGCCATCCGGAAGAGCTGTAGCTATTTCTGGAAACAAAGATGTCATGTTAAAGTTGGACAAGTGAGAGTTGGTCATGTGCATTGGCGGCATATCAGGGAGCAGAGGAAAACTTGGTTGAGCAAAACCGACAGGTCTGGGAGGAGACAGAATTGACCCAAATCGGTTATTTAGGCTTCCACTGTTGACTTTCTCCGTGCTAGGATTTGAGAACATCTGATTGGAAAAGTACGGGATGGAAATATCATTGGACAGTGTAGGATGAGCAGGAGAGTACGGGGGATAAAAGGAGGGTAGAGTATTTTGGGGGTCTACAGGGATGAGAGCTGGCGTTCGAGTGGCACTAGGCTGAGTTACCTGTGGAATGAAAGAAGCATTAGCATTTATTGGTGGATTCATGCCACCCTCGGGAATAAAAGGAAAACCAAAATTTTGTGATAGTGTATGCTGGTCAGGTGCCGAATTATCGTTAGGTATTTGTGGGCTATCGGGCATGAAACGAACAATACTTCCTCTCTTCTCTGTAGTGGGCTGCTGGCGTCCAAGAATCATACTGCCACTAGTAGACAGAGGAAGATGGGGAAGACTCGGGTCAAAGACATTACTGTGTCTTTGGTTTCCAGAACGATTCCTTTCAGGCTGACGAATTTTGGAACCACTGCTGTCTTGCAAGGGATGCCTTGATCGCTGAGGGACTGAAGAGTTAGTTGGACGTACAGGAGGCCCTTGCTCAGCATTTCCGTGAGACACAGACGGATGGGGCAGAGCTGGCCTTGCAACCCCATGCATGTTGGTTGTGACTGGAGGGTTCATGTGGCCCTTGGTCCCATGACTGTCAGTTATCCTCATGGGATTGGACTTCTGCACAGAAACATTGGGACTTGTGTTTCGACCTTGAATATCTCCTGAAGAAGAAGAACTGGAGAAAGGAATATTCAAGGTGCTGTTCCTGGTGTTAATTGCACCTAGCGACATGTCACAGCTTTCCCTGTTCTGACTCTCGCTCTCTCTTCTAATATGTACACTTTCATGAGCTGGGGGACAATTATATTCAATGGCAGAGGATGGACCACATTGTGTGTTCCTCTGATGTTCCGAGAGTGGTCTCTGCGTTCCAAGGACCTGATCACCAAGGTGAGGGGCAAGTAAGCTCTGCATGAAACTCTGGTGGCATGTGTTTTCACTGTCCCTTGGTGGGATGGCATTTCCTGCTGGGATACTCTGAACTGGGTAAGGTAATCTCTTTTGGCGGTCGATTGGTGGTGGACCAGGGTTTTGACTGATTCGAAAAGCCTGAGACTGCATAGTCCTCAGGGATGATACAGGGTTACCTATTTCATTATTTCTTGAGGACTGTACTTCAAAATTACTCGGGGGCTGTTGACTGGCTCCACTTGGTTTAAACGTCTGACAGTCAGAAAGGCGGATCTCCGGGGCAACAGGATGGTCCACACGACCCTGCATATTGTGAAGGGCCAAGCTCTTATTCCTGGGAACATCAAGATAGCTTCTCATTTCAAGCTGATCTGAAACTCTGGAACCCTGAATTGATATGCCCATTCTCTGCTCGGAATTAGAAGACGTCTTTCCAATGAGTGCCTCAGCAGAATAACTTGAAACCCTATTTCTCTCTGGCCTGTGTGGAGCACAGGTCATGTCTGAAGGTCTCGTCACAATACTTGGCTGGGACACCATCTGCTGCTCCATGCCTCTTGATGTCAGAAGCCTCTGCATCGGGTTATGCCCAGATACATGTTCTGAAGAAACCCCTGAACCTTGCTGCCTGCTCCCAACATCTGGCTGCTGGTGCAGAAGATCTTGACTGAGATGGTTCTGGGGATGGTTATGGTGGTTCCGGCTGGTTGAAGGGTTTTCACAACTCTTCTCTGGCTGTGAACTTCCAAAGTGCTGCTGCATCTGTTGCTGCATCTGCTGATGGTGGGGGTGTGGCTGACCACTCTTGGGCCGGGGCTGGTCAGTTCCGGGGTGCTTTGGTTGCAAGGCAAGCTGAGAGGCCTGAGTGCCCTGAACAAGATTCCGCTTTTTCTGCATCTGAACTTCCTGTTGTAGAGTCCTCTGTTGGTGGACGTTATGGGGCTGAGAGTGGACAGAGCTCTCTGCATGAGGTATGTGATGCTGCAGCTGATACAGGTGATGCCTCTCTCGCACTGCTTGCTGCTGCTGCTGCTGCTGCTGCTGCTGCTGCTGCTGCTGCTGCTGCTGCTTTAAGTAGAGGTGGTTACTGTGCAGGTGGGACACCCCCTGGGCCGGAACATGCTGCTGCAGGGCCTGGAGATGTTGACTGGCCTGGGTCTGCTGTTGCTCGGCGACCGAATTCTGAGAGCTGCACTGCACTTCCGTTTGCCTCAATGTGGGGGCCACAAAATTGTTACTAGGTGGAAACAGTCGGGTGAGGCCATCCCCGTGTGCTGGGTTGCTGATGGGCACCACAGAGTTCGCAGAGTTGGGAGGGAGCTGACTGACCATCATCTGAGCCTGATCAGAAATGCTGTCTGGAGTTCGGCTCATCAGGGACATAGCCTCAAGCCTCAGTGGGGCTGGCTGGCAGTGCTTCTGACGTTTAGCCGAAGACAATAAAAGGTCATCTTGGACAGCACGCTTAGCAGAGTCTTTTCGGCTTTCCTGGCTTGGCTTTAAGAGGGGCTCTTGGATCTGTGGATTTGGTATGGTGCCAGTTATGGTGTTGAGCTGTTCCTGGGGATATTCGGTCATCAGAGCTGGTCCGGGAGGCTGACCGGTGTAGGAGCTAGATGCCACCGTCAGATTAACCGTTGCAGGAACAGTTGTTTGCTCTGAAGTTTGCGACAAACCAGCACAGCTGACCAGAGGATGGCTGATGCTGCTCTGGTGGATAAGATTATTCACGCTCAAACTGGTGATGCTTGGTGGCTGAGAGGTCGAAACCTGTAAAGAGGCATTGGATGTTTTCATTCCCACAGAACAACTTGGCTTCCCAAGGGGCCGATCCACTGTGGCTTCAATCGAATCCTGAGAAGTAAATTCATTTGGTGTTGTTTCTGCCTGTCCTGTGCCACCCTCTTTAGATACCTGTGTTTTGAAAGGCTGGTCCCCCTCTAGAGGTGATGCTTCAGCAGGCTTCGAAGTGACGTCCCTCATGTCAGCCTGGCTGCCAGCTCTTCCCTTCTCAAGGCTGTCCTGGTCAAAAATAGCTCTTGCCGCAAGAGCGACGATGTCAGTTTGCTCTACAAAGGTACAGCTGTCACACGTATTGGTCGTGGTACTGCTGGTGACATCCTCTCTAGTCGTTTCAGGAAGCATGGATGCCACCGAGAAACTACGGCTGCTGCCAGAGCTGGTTGACATGGGAGAGTCGGCCTGTCTGCTGACCAGCAAGGAGCTGCCGATGACCTCCGGATCAGGGACACATGAGTGAGGCGGCCCTGGGTCTCTATCGTCACTGCTCATCAGTAAGAGCTCCTGTTTGGGATGTAAATCGACACCTGCATCAACCAGTTTAGAGCTTTCCGAAGAAAAGTCAGGATGGTCCACCTGGACTGAAAGAGACAGTTTCTGAGGGTCTTTCTCTTTCGCAAGACCAGAGAGCAGTGCAGTCAAACCCGGCCCCTTTAAGAGACCCGTCGTTTGCAATGTATCAGGTGAATCTTGTTCCACCCTGCAAGGCTCGGCAATGACCTCTACCTCGGAAACACAGTCCATACCGGCAGTGCTGGCGGTGGATGACAGACCAGAAACCTGAGAAACCAAAACGTGGGGATCGTTTGGAGATGGAATCAACATGTTAGCCGAAGTGTAGGATTTGGCAGCATCTGACAATGCCAAACTAGTTGGTGGCTTATCCTGAGGGGTCTCTCGTTGCAAAATGGGGGCAGAATCTTTGGATTTTGCTGGGACTGTGATAAAATGTTCACTCGGTACAGATTCTTGGGAGGGCGAGCTAGTCTCTTCTGCTGCCTTAGATTTGGGTAGAGATTCAGGTATCACTGATTCCGAATTCAGAACGTCCACAGAATGTGCACTAGAAACACTTACGTTGTTTGCCTGGGACCCGGCGACAGACGGTAACCCAACAGGGAGGCTTTCCAGCAGTCCGTCATTATTACATGACGGTTCCGCTGTGGCGTCAGTGCCAGTGCAGTCAAACTTGCCCGCCTCTCTGGCTGGATTCAGGGGGCACACCGACTTGTTAGCTGCTAAGTGTTTCTTGGCACCTGGCTTCTTATTCAACCTTTTCGACTTCACGTTTGGTAAACAAGCCACAGTGTTCACTGAGGGAGTAGTTACTAGACTGTAAGCACTGGGTAGTGTGGCTGAATTGTCAGTTGTCACAGGCGATGCTACAGTTGTTGTTAACGAGACACAGTTAACTGGGGTGGTCTGACTATTTGCCGCAGTCGGAGGATTGGCAGGCTGGCTAATAGACAAGTGTACACAGCTTTGCCCAGCCATCTGCGATATGCTTTGATTGAGGCTGGCCAAAGCTCCAAACGTATTCAGGGCAACGTTGGTATTTGGATCTTCGCTGGTGGTGGGTTGGATAATTTGCATAGGGGTTTGATTTGTAGTTCCTGATGAGGACATCACAGGCTGCAAAGCAAAGAGCTGGCCATTTAAAGAAATGGTTTGAGGCTGCTGTTGGTTTGACATGGTAACAGAAAAAGTTTGTGTTGAACTAGATGTCGCTAAAGATGAAGGTCTTGGTAATATATGGACGAGATGCTTTCCTCCAAAAGTCTGTGGGGTCGAAACATTCTGCACTGAATTATTAGACCCTATTAGAGCACTGGCTCCATTGACAGGGAATCGAACAGAACCAGGAGGTGGAGCCGAGAGGAGCGGCAGGGGGTTCTGATTAGCTGCCTGTATGATCACTATCTGCTGACCTACAGTTTGGTTGGGAACCTCTGCTCTCATCACCGCTGGGCAAGGGGTCGTGCTGGGGGGCTGGAGAATGATAACATTTTGATTCCCTGGAGCTGTGTTAACAGCCGACCCAACGGGCTGAGCCATCTGAATAACCTGCATTGCTGAATTCAAAGGAAGGATATTTTTTGGAGGCTGAGATTTCACTTGTGGTTGGGCAATCAGCGGCTGCATAGGTAAAGACGGGCAAGAAGGCAAGGTTACAACCACTTGCTCGACTGCCTGCCCATCTGCTGGAAAGGAATTACTCAAGTTAACACCTGTAGCCACGGGTCTCCCATGGTTGGCTGTGGTAGGGCTGGGACCAGACTCATTTACTACTGGAGTCACAGCAGAAGATGGTGTCTGGCTCAAGGGTTGAATAGTGTTTCCCGCCAGTTGCAGAGTAGTCCACGTTGTCTGTGTGTTTCCAGCGGAGGAAATTCGGGTAAGGCTATTCATGTTTTTTAAATCTGAAGCACTAACACTTGAAGAAGGCAAAGAACAAGAAAACGTCCAACTACCGTCCAAAGGGGTTGCAGAGAGACTGCTTACGGGAGCGGCGGTCTTCCCTCCTCCAGGGGCAGAGG
>RCUC01130156.1:0-33088 GCA_003697995.1 Taxidea taxus jeffersonii | reverse complement strand
AAAAATTACAGAGAATAGTTATTAGTGCTTGATTCCTTTTCAAGCACTGCAGTAGGATTTGCATTGCTACAATCTTTGAGAGCAGCTTGGCAATTATCTTTCAATATTTTAAGTCTACATATTCTCTGATGCTGTTATTTCAATACTAGGAATTTATCAAACAGCAATATCTCCAAAAGCATACAGAGATATACACATAAAGATGATTATTTCCACATTGTCAGTAAAATAGTAAAAATTACAAACCTAAATTCCCACTAATAGGGGGCAGATTGGATAATTTGTGGCATATGCATACAATAAATCACTACCCAAATTCCTAGAAAGGAAAAATCGAATTATATGTACAATCATGCAGTTGACAATGCGTTAAGTGAAAAAGCTTCACACATACATACACGTGCAATACATGGAAATGATTGCTTATGAATACAAAGAATTCTATCTTAGAAGAGTGGTTGGAGGAGATGATACTTTGTGTTTTATGCATTCCTGTATCCTGAAAGTTTTTCAATAGCAGGTAAAACTTTTACAAACATGATTAATGTTTGGCCTTTGTTGGGCATATGTTTTGTAAGCTAAAGCAAATAATGAAGATGAACAATTTTGATTATATTACTAATCCTACTGTTTTATTATTATGTGTAATTCACTGCATCACAGCCTCTCTTTTTGGTCTCTATAAGAATAATTTTCTCCCTTTGAGCTCACTCTCTCTGTCAGGTGACAGAATGCAACTGATTTTTGTTTCCTGCAACTTTACTCAGGTCATTTATTCTACAATTTTTGGGTGGAATCTTTATGGTTTTCTATAATGAAATATCTTGTCATCTACAAATTTTACTTTAGCTTTTCTAACTTGGATGACTATTAACTTATTTTCTTGCCTGAATGCTCTGGCTAGGACTCCCAATGCTACATTGAATAAAAGTTCGAAGGGCAGGCATCCTTGCCTTGTTCCTGATCTTATAGGAAAAGTCTTAGCTTTTCACCATTGAGTATAATGTTGGTTGTGCATATATGGCCTTCATTATGTTGAGATATATTCTGTTTATACCCAGACTGTTGAATGATTTTACCATGAAAGGATGTTGTGTGTTTTAGAATGCTTTTTCTGCACCTATTAAAATGACATGATTTTTATCCTTTGCTTTGTTAATGTGATGTTTGATACTGATTTATGAATGTTAAAATGTCTTTGCACTTCTGGAATAAATGCTACTTGATCGTGACATATGATCCTTTTAATGTACTGTTGAATTCATTTTGATAATATTTTATTGAGGATTTTTTGCCTATATGTTCTTCAGGGATATTGGCTTGTAATATTCTTTTCTTAAAGTGTCCTCATCTGGCTTGAGAATCAGGATATTGTTATCCTCGTAAGATGAGTATGGAAGTTTTCTTTCTTCTTTTTTTTCCTTTGGGAGATTTTGAAAAGATTTAATAGTAATTTTTGTATGCATATTGGGTAGAATTCACTAGTAAAGCCATCTGGTCCTGGATTTTTATTTGTTGGAAAGTTTTTAATTACTGATTCAATCTCCTTGCTAATAATTGGTATATTCAGATTTTTTTGTTTCTTCATGAGTTAGTTTTGGTAGGTTGTATATTTCTAGGAATTTATTCATTTCTTCTAGGTTGTCTAATTTTTGGCATATAATTTTTCATGGTAGTCTTTTAAGAGCTTTTTAAAAAATTTTTCTGTAATATCAGTTGCATTGCCTCCTCTTTCACTTCTAATTGTATTTACCTGAATCCTCTCTCTCTTTTTCTTGAGTCTGGCTAAAGATTTGTCCATTTTGTTTATGTGTTCAAAACCCAGCTCTTAGTTTCATTGATCTTTTCTATTGTCTTTTTAGTCTTATTTTATTTCTTTCCACTCTGATCACTGTTATTTCTTTCCCTCTGTAAGTTTGCCCTGAGTTTGTTCTTTTTCTAGTTCCTTGAGCTATAAAGTTAGGTTGTTTATTTGAGATCTTTCTTGTTTTGTAGTGTAGATGTTTATTGCTATGAGCTTTCTTAGAATTGCTTTTGTTGAATTGCATAAATTTGGTATGCAGTGTCTCCATTTTAATTTGTCTCAAGGTATTTTTCATTGCACTTTGATTTCTTCTTTGAACCACTGGGTATCTGGAGTCTATTGTTTAATTTCTACATATTTGAAAATTTTTGAGTTTTATTCTTTAATTTTTTAATTTTAATTTTTTAAGATTCTATTTATTTGAGAGAGAGAGAGAGAGAGTGAGTGTGTGAGTAGGGTGAAGGGCAGAGGGGGAGAGAGTGGGAGAGGGAACGAGTCTCCAGCAAATTTTGTGCTGAGTGTGGAGTCTGACAGAGGACTCAACTGCACAACCTTAAGATCATAACCTGAGCCAAAACCAGGAGTCAGATGCTGAGTTACCCAGGTGCCCCTTCAGTTTTTGTATTTTAATTGATTTCTAGTTTCTTAACAAAGAACTACTATAAACACAAGATGTTTCATGTAAGCCTTATGATAACCACAAAGCAAAAACTTAAATATGCAAGATAAAGGCAGCTAATTAGAAAAAAATGATTAGATTAGGAAAAAATGATTAGAAAAAATGCTGATGGAAAAAATGATTAGATTAGAAAAAAAACACCTGTATGGCTCAGTCAGTTGGGCATCTGCGTTGGCTCAGGTCATGATCCAGGGATTCTGGGATTAAGCCCCAGGTTGGGCTCCTTGCTCAGCAGGGAGCCTGCTTCTCTCTCTGCCTGCTGCTCCCCCTGCTTATGCTCTCTCTCACTTTCTCTCTGACAAATAAATAAATAAAATCTTTAAAAAAAGAAAAGGAAAAAATACTTCATATATTCAATCTTCTTAAATTTATTAAGACTTATTTAATGGCCTCACATATGATCTGTCCTTGAGAATGTTCTGTGTATATTTGACAAGAATGGGTCATTTGACATTTGACATTTGTACATTTGACAAGAATTTGAATGGAATTTTCTATAAATATCTGTCAGATCTAACTGCTCTAGTTGTAGCTTGAGGTTATTGCTTGCTTGCTTTTATTTGTTTTAGAGAGAGAGGGAAAGTGAGGGAGGGAGAGAATCAGGAGAGAATTCTCAAGCAGACTCCCTGCTGAGCATGGAGCCTTATGTGGGGCTTGATCCCAGGACCCTGACATCATGATCTGAGCCAAAATCAAGAGTCAAATTCTTAACTGACTGAGCCACCCAGGTGCCCCAATCTTTATTTTCTATCTGAATGATCTATCTACTGTTGAAAGTAAGATATTGAAGTCCCCCATTATTATTGTATTACTATATATTTCTCCCTTCAGATCTATTAATATTTGCTTTATATATTTAGGTTTTCCTATGTTGAGTGCATAAGTCTTTAAGAACGTATCTCCTTCAGATGAATGGACTACTTGATCTTTGTTTAATGATCTTTATTGTCTCTTGTTGCAATGTTTGGCTTAATGCCTGTTTTGTCTGATGTTAAATATAGCTACCCCCACTTTCTTTTGGCTTCTATTTGTGTGCTTTATCTTATTATTCCCTTTAGTTTCAGCTTATGTGTGTCCTTAAAGCTAAAGTTGGTCTCTTGTAGACAGCATAGAGTTGGGCCTTATTTTTATATCCATTCTGCCATTCTGTGTCTTCTAATTGGAGAATTTTAATTCATTTATATTTAAAGTAATTTTTGATAAGTAGTCCTACATTTGGCATTTTATTAACTGTTTTCTAGTTTTATAGATCATTCCTTTCTTCCTCTCTTGCTCTCTTGTTTTCTGATTTGATAATTTTTTATAGTGGTACACTTAGCTGCCTTTATCTTGCATATTTAAGTTTTTGCTTTGTGGTTATCATAAGGCTTACATGAAACATCTTGTGTTTATAGTAGTCTATTTTAAGTTGATAACAACTTAACTCTGAGTGTATACAAAGGCTCTGAATTATAACTCTCCCTCTGTATTTTTTATGTTTTGATGTCATAATTTATGCATTTTAAACATGTGCATCCATTAACAAATGATTATAGTTATTTTTAATACTTTTTAATCTTTATACAAGCATTATAAATGATTTACCCACACCTTTATAACATTAGAGTATTCTGAATTTAATTATATATTTACATTTATCAGGGAGTTTTATACTGTCATTTTTTTTTTTCTTTTACTAAGTGGCATCCTTTTGCTTCAGCTTGAAGAGCCCTCTTTAACCTTTCTTGTAAGGCCTGTCTAGTGGAAGTGAATACCTTCAGATTTTGTTTGGGAAACTTTCTCTTCTGAAGGACAGCTTTGCATGGTAGAGTATTCATGTTGGCATTTCTTTTCCTTTCAGCATTTTGAATATGTCTTCTCATTCTCTTCTGTCCTGCAAAGTTTCTGCTGAAAAATCTCCTGCTAGTCTTATGAGGGTTCCCCTGCATGTAAAAAGTGGCCTTTTTACTGCTGCTTTTAAGATCATTTCCTTGTCCTTAACTTTTGACAATTTAATTATAACGTGTCCTGGTATAGGTCTCTTTGGAATCTTATTATTTGGAACTCTATATGGTTCCTGGATCTGCATGACTGTTTTTTTCCTCAGATTATGAAAGTTTTTGGTCACTACTTCTTTGAGTAAGCTTGTTGCCTCTTTCTCTCTCTACTTTTTGTAGAGCCTCTGTCATGTGATATTGATCCACTGGATTGTGTTCTATAAGTGTCATCAGCTATCTTTACTGTTCCTCACTGATTTTTCTTTTTGTTACTGTGGATGAATTCCACTGCTCTGTCTTCAGGTTTACTGAGACTTTCCTTCACTTGATCTAGTCCATTTTTGGACCCCTCTATTGCAATTTTCAGTTCATTTATTATATTCTTCAGCTCTACTGTTTCCATTTGGTACTTTTAAAAAGTATTTATTTATTTGACACAGAGATAACAAGTAGGCAGAGAGGCAGGCAGAGAGAAAGAGGGGGAAGCAGGCTCCCCACTGAGTAGAGAGCCCAATGAGGGACTTGATCCCAGGACCCTGAGATCATGAGCTGGGTTGAAGGTAGAGGCTTAACCCACTGAGCCACCCAGGCACCTCTCCATTTGGTACTTTTTAATATTTTCTGTTGCTTTGTTGAAATCTTTTGCTCATGTTTGTTCTTCTGATCTTGGTGAACATCTTTATGAATATTATTTGGAACTTTCCATCAAGCAAATTATCTACATCTATTTCATTAAAAATCTGTGGAGATGGATCTTGTCCTTTTATTTGAAACATATTTTTGTTTATTTTGCTAGACTCCCTGTTGGTTTTCTGTGCATCCGGTGAAACAGCCATCTTCTAGGTCTCAACAACATGGTCTCAAGTAGAAGATGAACCTAATCTGTCAGCGTGGCCTGAGCTCCTGGTTTTCTTTAAACCTTTGTGATTGTCCAAGCTGCTTTTTTTGTTTTTAGTGAATCCCAGTAGTTAAAGGTATGCCAAGACCCATCAATGTCCAAAAGGAAAGCGTTGCCTTCAGTGCCCAGATGTAGATTAAATGGAAGCTGGAACCTCAGGCAGCAACTGAAAATGTATGTGGTTAATTCTCTTTCAGGGAAAAACTTGGAGATGGGTGTTTTATCCTGCTGTCTGTACTCTGGGGTCAGGAGTACAGCCACAGGAAGGTAATCCTGACTTGACAGCCTTGTTGGACTTGTAAATGGAAGCCCCATTAGCTAATAGAGCATGTATTCTAGGGACTCACTCCTTAGGTAGAAGCTGGAGTACAGCCATATATACAAGCTCCTTCCAGACACTGGTGACTTGGAGCAGGCTACAGGTAGTGGGAGAAGTGTCTGTCAGTTTTCCTGATCTTTAGGGGTGATTGCAGCCAGATCCTGTATGTGTGCTAAATTCGAAGTCTGACTCTTAGGCAGCAGCTTTCAGAGTTTGCAGATGGGCCTTTTCAGTAAGTCTAGGAGATGGGCAATTTTGCCTGCTCTCTCTACACTGAATCCTACCTAGGCGGATAGCTCTACAGAAAATCCTTGCACACTGTTAATAGCTGCTCCTTTGTTTGCTATTGGCTTATGGACACAATCATTGTTGGCTTTTAGATGTTTTGGGGGCCTGCCCCTCAGTTGGGCGTCTTAAAATGTGAGTACTAAATATTGGCTCCAAACCCTGTGCTCCTCAGGGAGAAGCTAGGGATTGGGAGCTCCCTCCCAAATGTGTGGTGCTATGTCAGGGTTGGGGCTTATGGTGAAAGTGTCTCTCCGCCTTTCTTACCCATTTTGATGTTGGCATTTTCTCATTTGCCTGATGTATAGTAGTTGCTTATTCATTTCTAAATATCTTTTATAGGTAATTGCTCCCTACTGTAGATTTGAGGTATCTGTGAGAAGAGGGGAATTCAGGAGCCTCCTTCCTGTTTTGATTGACCTCCCCATTCATAACTATCAAACTTTTAGATACTCGTGGGTTTCTAACTGAAGCAATTAAGGAAGATGAAAGAATTTGAATCCTCTAATGTGTAAACTGGCACCATTATAAACCCAGGGGAAAAAAATCAGCTGTCATGAACATCATTGACATTTTATTCCAAGTGGAATTGTGAATGTTAACTGATCTCTCAGCATCAGTTTTCTCTGGTACCACAGCATGTAGTAATCATGGTCAGAACAAGAATCATTTTTCTTTTTTTACATTCTTTTTAAGAGCAGTCATTGCAACAAGTAAAAATTAATTTGATTAAGATAAGAATACATAAAGTAGTATAGCATGAAAAGAAAAATGCAAAACAACAGTATTAAAAAAAAGATCAGAGTAAGAGGTTAATGCAAGTTAGGGAGAGGTAAAAATGTAACACAAATGTGCAGGCTACAAAGGCATAAATCATCACTCTAGTTGTTCCCTGATTTGGTTTTAAGCTTCTTGGTATTCAAAATAAAAAGAGAGTCAGTTACAGTTTGATGAGGAGAAAACATGCTGTTTTCCTAGTTTTAACACTAAAGAAAGCATATGGATCCTTTCTGAGGGACTTAAATACATCCCCTGCAGTAAATGCCTTAATATATTTCTGAAAACTGCTTTTCCTAGCACCCCTCAACAAAAATTAAGATCAAAAACACCAAAAGAAAACTCAGCAAAACACTCTCAGCAGATGGTCAAAATAATAGGGCTAAACTACAAAGAGGTTGTTTTTTTTTTTTTTGATGGTCATTCTTGACCAAAAGAAAAATGTAGAATATGTTTATATGTGATATAGATAAGAGACCGTACAGTGAGTACTTTGGGTGTGAAAGTAACATTCAGCTCTTCCACGTAGTGTAAAGCTGGATTGGGGAATCTTGTGTGCTTAGGCAGAGAAATGGCAGCTAAATTTAATGTAAATGAGCATGTCATAGGTATGCTAATCTTACCTATAAAATAAGGACTCTGAACCATAGGAACAACCCAAGAGAAGAACCTAAGAAATTTTGCCATAGCTCTGATTTTTCCCAAACCATTTTCCTTGGAATAAATAGCATGATGTGATGAGTTCTGAAAATGGTTCCAGTGTCAAGTAAGCTTGGAAAATATTACACACCCATCCCATGTCTTGGATAATTATGATGCACAGTAAGACATTAGAGACTTGTAATCAAGGAATCTGATTAACTTTTCTTGGCCTAATGTTTCCCAAACTTACTTGATCATCACATCCACATGTTAACATCTTGTGTGACTAATATTCTATGAAACACACGTTGAGACAACATTTCATAGTTGAGGAAGACATTGACTCAGTGTGCTCTTAAGATTCAAATAGCTTTAAAAAGGTCCTTGTGAAGAACTTTCTAGGAAATGAAACAATGGCTCCAAGCTCTTGCATACCTACAGCCAGAATAGGATTCTGGTAAGTCTACTTCAAACAAGTGTAAGATGGAAGTACGGCTTCCTCCAAACAATGAAAGGCTAGTGAAAAATTGTATATTGTGTATCTAGAACATGGAAAAACGAAGTCAGAGTTCCTTTCTATATTATTAAATTGGTTTGGCAAGTTGATTTTGAAATGAATGTTTAAATGCTGTCGTTGGTGAATTCAAGGAAAACATGAGCGCCTATGATCTAAGCGTTCGCATACTTTTGTTTTAGATGGAAATGATCTCATCACATTTTCAGTGTCCCGTTTGCAGTTAAGGGCCTTGACACATAGATGAATATAAGAATACATTTGGTAAAGGGTCTTTGTGCAAAGGCACACAGTAATTTTCCAGGAAGGATTAAATTCTGTCAACGTGAACATCCTAGCTGATAAGAATGTTCAGTGGGAGACATCGTAGTTCGCATCTCATTTGGACAAACGTGAGAAACCTCCTGAATCATGGGTCAGTTAAATGGTCAAATAATTCTCTTTCTCTCTTTTTTTTAAGGTTTTATTTATTTATTTATTTGACAGAGAGAGACAGAGAAAGAGAGAGATCACAAGCAGGCAGAGAAGCAGGCAGAGAGTGAGGGGGAAGCACGCTCCCAGCCGAGCAGAGAGCCCAATGCAGGACTTGATCCCAGGACCCTGAGATCTTGACCTGAGCTGAAGCTATCAGCTTAACCCACTGAGCCACCCAGGCGCCCCTGGTCAAATAATTCTTAAATCTAGTGTTACTTGATAGACAAATGAGGGGCACTTGAGGTAGACCAAGCATTAACTGTCACCCACTGTAGCCTCAATTTCCTCAACTGAAGATAATTCCTCAGTAGTGATTCCTTAATAGGTTCCAAAGTAGTAATCCTGCCTTTCTGAGAACTAAGCCAGTTTAGCACCTGACCTTCAAGGGAACTTGTAGCAGCTTGGTTCATGTAGTCAAACCAGTGATTCAACTCTTGCTGTATCCTATCAGAGGCCATCCTGAAATATTTTTTTTTTCAAGTTTGAATTTGGGAAAAAAAAAAAGTCAAAGTTGGGAGTTGGAAGACAGATGTCTTGAGCAGAGTCTTTCATGCCTTCACTTAGTAGCTGTGTGGCCACTTTTTAGGTTCTTTCTTTGCCATAAAAACTCAACTTACACTGTATTAGGCAGAATCAATTCTGAACATGAATGTGAAATTGCTATGCAAATAAAGCATTGAACAAACGTAGGCTGCACTGTGCTCAGAAAAAAATAGGTTTACTGACAGTTTTGGATGGCTTTTAAAAATTCCATTTCTTGAACACATGCTGCTTGCCACTTACTCTCTTTTGATGATTATTTTAGACCGTACAACTTGATAACTTCAGGTATAGGTAAAAAAAATTTTTTCACACATAAGCACTTTAGATACATGGCTGTAAAAAGCATGCTCAAAATAGTTTTGTTAATTTTAAATGCAGAACAAAACGCTTATGGAGATCTATATGACACTACTTGTGTAATGTGTAACTTACTGAAGTGAAGCCATTTTTCTCCTAGGAATTAGGCCAACTTTTAGGGTTATTTGGAAAGAGCAGATGCATTTATCAGGACCCTTCTTCAGAAACACATGTGGGGCTGTAAGCAATGTATTTCCTGGCTTCTGACAGCGAAACATCTGGTAAAGCCAAAGCTGTAATGAAACTGTGAGTTGGCTGTGTTCTTGCGCATTTCTTTGCAATGCCAAGGCAAGACTGGAGCCCATCAGGCACCACTATCATCCTCATAAAGTGGAGGTCCATTAGTAGGCCCAGATGTATCTGAGGGTGGAGAGGAAGGATGGGAAACTCTGCCAGATCTTCCTGGTCTTACCTCCCCACCCCACGTACCCGAAAGACCAAGGAGAGAGATGGAGAACAGCTTTTCTTTTCTCCTCTAAATGTGATTAAAATGGAGGAGTAGATTTTTTTTTCCCCCAATACCTCCCTTGCCTTCTAAAAATTGATAACCACTGTATTAGTTTTCTGTTGACTTAAAACAGCACACATGTAGGGGTGCCTGAGTGGCTCAGTGGGTTAAAGCCTCTGCCTTCGGCTCAGGTCATGATCTCAGGGTCCTGGGATTGAGCCCTGCATCAGGCTCTCTGCTCGGCGTGGAGCCTGCTTCCCCCTCTCCCCCACAAGAGAGAGACTTGTGGTCTCTCTCTGTCAAATAAATAAATAAAATCTTAAAAAAAAAATAGCACACATGTATTGCAGTACAGGAGGTCAGAAGTCCCAAAAGTGTCAGTAGAGCTGCCTTCTATCTGAGGGCCCTAGGGGAGAATTGGTTTCCTTGCCTTCTCTTGCCTCCAGAAGCTACCTGCATTCCTTAGCCTGTGGACCTCCATCTTCAAGGCAAGCAGCAGAGTTTCCCCAAATCTCTGTCTCTCTCTCTCCCTCTCTCATTCACCTCTGCTTCTGTCATCACATCTCTTTCTCTGACACTGACATTCCCACCTTCCTCTTATCAGGACTCATGATTACACTGGGTACACCAAGATAATCAAAGATAGCCTTCCTCTTCCCACGTCCTGAACTTAATAACATCTGGGAAGACACCTTGGACATCTAGTCTGAGGATTTGAATATGAATGTCTTCAAATGGCTGTTAGAAAATTTTCCTCTTTGAAAGTACTCTTAATTCAAAAGTGCAAAGCCTGGATTCTGGATCCATTACTGCCTGTGGGACCTGAGTCAGACAGCCTTGCCTCTTTATGTCAGTTTCCTCAACTCTCTGTGTCACTGGAGTTTTCTCATCAGCCTGTGAAGATGGGCCATAATGACTCAAGTTTCAGTAAGACCCCACCTACAAAATACAGGACTTAGGACCTCCCCACAGTCCCACCCTCTTCTTTATAGGAATATTACAGCATTCTCATGTCTCCACACAGCGGCTCTCAAGTCTTCCCACTGTGCCCTCTTTTGGTTTACTCTGGTCCAATAAAGAGAACAGATCATCTGTAGGATAGGAAACACTAGAATATGCAAGACAACCATGACTGGGAATCTTAGAGGGGCCCAAACCAAACAATTTCGTGGACATTGTAAGTAATTTTATATTAGCAGTGTCAAAGAGAATGATCGTGAAGAAAATGTCGTAGCCTCTGGAGAGGCAGACAGGATTGAAGCCCTTATTCATAGTATTCGTCACTTGATCTTAAGGCACTACTTTTATGTCAAGCTAGTCTATCTGCTGTCAGTGGTCCTGTTTTATTTGCCAACCTTTTATTTTGCCTCATCTCTTGATTCTCTCCATAGCAGAAAGACCAAGTGAGTGACAGGCACTATCTGCCTTCTTCAAATATGGGAAATAAATCTGTCTGTGGTCCTGGGCATGAGAGATTTGTTGTTTGCCCTTTCCCCCCCTCTTTCTGGACTGTAAAAGGCAGTGGCATAGAAAAGCGGCTGGCTTTGCAGACTCAAAGTATCCCAGAATAGTCTGTTCTAAGGTCTATTCAGAGACTGGGGAATTGAGTAGGTGATTTCTGCTTGAGTCTTGTACTTATGATGACAATTTTTTCTCTGCTGATTTTTTTTTATTTGTCAATAGCTACAAAATGTAAATGGAAAAGAGAGGTGCTATTTGTTTTTTTACTGAATACTTTATGTCCACCAAAATCTGTTCTTTTTTCATAGAAATTGAACTGAAGCTGGGTGTGTGGTTGGAACCAGGTGTGACCACATGACTAAGTTTATGGGTATAGAATGTGGGCAGAAGTGTGTGTGTAATTTCTGACTTATTTTCTCAAAGGTCCTTGTCCTGGGAAACTTCCTTCTTTTCCTTTTTTTCTGGCTGGAAAACACACTGCCTAGAGCATACTGAGGATGGAATGGTTGCCCCACCCATCTGGGTGTCTTTGTGGAGCAAAGCCTACTTACTTATATTAGACAAACATCTATTTTTTAATTAACATATAATGTATTATTTGCCCCAGGGGTACAGGTCTGTAAATCAGTCTTACACAATTCATATACTTACTATAGCACATACCCTCCACAATGTTCATAACCCAGCCACCCTATCCCTCCCCTCACCCCCCAGCAACCCTCACTTTGTGTCCTGAGATTAAGAGTCTCTTGCAGTTTGTCTCCTTCCCCAGTCCCATTTTGTTTCATTTTTTCCCTCCTTACCCCTCGCAACCCTCTACCCTGCCTGTAAAATTCCTCATATCAGGGAGATCATATGATAATTGTCTTTCTCTGATTTATTTTGCTTAGCATAATACCCTCTAGTTCCATCCACGTTGTTGTGAATGGCAAGATTTCGGGGGTTTTGATGGCTGCATAGTATTCCATTGTATGTATGTATGTATGTGTGTTATACACACATACACACACACACACGTGTGTGTGTATATATATATATATATATATATATATATATGTGTGTGTGTGTGTGTGTGTATATATATATATATAATATATATCTTCTTCTTTATCCATTCATCTGTTGATGGACATCTAGGATCTTTCCATAGTTTGGCTATTGTGGACACTGCTGCTATAAACATTTGGGTGAATGTGTCCCTTTGGATCACTACATTTGTATCTTTAGGGTAAGTACCCTAAAGATATTAAAGCAATACCCTGATTGCTGGGTCATAGGGTAGCTCTATTTTCAACTTTTTGAGAACCCTCCATACTGTTTTCCAGAGTGGCTGCACCAGCTTGCATTCCCACCAACAGTGTAAGAGGGTTTCTTTCTCCACATCCTCGCCAGCATCTGTCATTTCCTAATTTGTTAATTTTAGCCATTCTGACTGGTGTGAGGTGGTATCTCATTGTGGTTTTGATTTGTATTTCCCTGATGCTCAGTGATGTGGTGCACTTTTTCATGTGTCTGTTGGCCATCTGGATGTCTTCTTTGCAGAACTGTCTCTTCATGTTTTCTGTCCATTTCTTACTCTTTTTTGTGTAATTTTATTTTTTCCAGTGTTCTAAGATTCATTGTTTATGCACCACACCCAGTGCTCCATGCAATATATGCCCTCCTTAATACCCACCGCCAGGCTCACCCAAGCCCCCATCCCCCTCCTCTCCAAAACCCTCAATTTGTTTCTTAGAGTCCACAGTCTCTCATGGTTGGATTATTTGTTCTTTGGATGTTTGATAAGTTCTTTATAGATTTTGGATACTAACACTTTATCTGATATGTCATTTACAAATATCTTCTCATATCTATCCCATTCTGTCAGTTGTCTCATGGTTTTGTTGACTGTTTCCTTTGCTGTGCAAAAGCTTTTGATCTTGATGATGTCCCAATAGTTCATTTTTGCCCTTGCTTCCCTTGTCTTTGGCAATGTTTCTAGGAAGAGGTTGCTGCAGCTGAGGCCAAAAAGGTTGCTGCCTGTGTTCTCCTCAAGGATTTTGATGGATTCCTTTCTCACATTGAGGTCTTTCATCCACTTTGAGTCTATTTTTGTGTGTGGTGTAAGGAAATGGTCCAGTTTCATTCCTCTGGATGTGGCTGTCCAATTTTCCCATCACCATTTGTTGAAGAGGCTGTCTTTTTTCCATTGGGTATTCTTTCCTCCTTTGCCAAAGATTAGTTGACCATAGAGTTGAGGGTCCATTTCTGGGCTCTCTATTCTGTTCCATTGATCTATGTGTCTGTTTTTGTGCCAGTACCATACTGTTTTGATGATTTACAGCTTTGTAGTAGAGCTTGAAGTCTGGAATTGTGATGACACCAACTTTGGTTTTCTTTTTCAACATTCCTCTGGCTATTTGGGGTCTTTTCTGGTTCCATATACATTTTAGGATTATTTGTTCCATTTCTTTGGAAAAAATTGAGGTATTTTGATAGGGATTACATTAGATATGTAGATTGGTTTAGGTAACATAGACATTTTCACAATATTTGTTCTTCCAATCCATAAGCATGGAAATTTTTTCCATTTCTTTGTGTCTTCCTCAATTTCTTTCATGAGTACTTTGTAGTTGTCTGAGTACAGGTTCTTTGCCTCTTTGGTTGGGTTTATTCCTAGGTATCCTATGGCTTTGGGTGCAATTGTAAATGGGATTAACTCCTTAATTTCTCTTTCTTTTGTCTTGCTGTTGGTGTATAGAAATGCAACTGATTTCTGTGCATGGATTTTATGTCCTGACACTTAACTGAATTCCTATATGAGTTCTAGCAGTTTTGGAGTGGAGTCTTTTGGGTTTTCCATCAAAGTATATCATCCGCATATAGTGAAAATTTGACTTCTTTGCCAATTCAGATGTCTTTTACTTCTTTTTGTTGTCTGATTTCTGAGGCTAGAACTTCTAGTACTATGTTGAATAGCAGTGGTGATAGTGGACAGCCCTGCCATGTTCCTGACCTTAGGGGAAAAGCTCTCAGTTTTTTCCCTTTGAGGATGATACTCGCTGTGGGTTTTTCATAGATGGCTTTGATGATATTGAGTTCTATACCCTCTATCCCTACACTGTGAAGAGTTTTGATCCAGAAAGGATGTTGTACTTTGTCAAATGATTTTTCAGCATCTATTGAGAGTATCATATGTTTCTTGTTCTTTCCTTTATTAATGTATCACATTGATTGATTTGCGGATGTTGAACCAACCTTGCAGCCCAGGAATAAATCCCACTTGGTCGTGGTGAATAATCCTTTTAATGTATTGTTGGATCCTATTGGCTAGTATTTTCATGCGAATTTTTGCATCTGTGTTCATCAAGGATATTGGTCTGTGATTCTCCTTTTTAATGAGGTCTTTGTCTAGTTTTGGGATGAAAGTAGTGCTGGCCTCATAAAATGTGTTTGAAACTTTTCCTTCCATTTCTATTTTTTGGAACAGTTTCAGAAGAACAGATATTAATTCTTGTTTAAATGTTTGGTAGAATTTCCTGGGAAGCCATCTGACCCTGGGCTCTTATTTTTTGGGAGATTTTTGATGACTGCTTCAATCTCCTTACTGGTTATGGGTCTGTTAAGGTTTTCCATTTCTTCCTGGTTCAATTTTGGTAATCTATGTGTCTCTAGGAGTGCATCTATTTCTTTCAGATTGTCAAATTTGCTGTTATATAGTTGCTCATAATATGTTCTTATAATTGTTTGTGTGTCTTTGGTGTTGGTTGTGATCTCCCCTCTTTCATTCATGATTTTATTAATTTGGGTCCTTTCTCTTTTCTTTTTGATAAGTCTGGCCAGGGGTTTATCAATCTTATTAATTCTTCCAAAGAACCAGCTCCTAGATTCGTTGATTCATTTTACTGTTCTTTTGGTTTCTATTTCCTTGATTTATGCTCTGATCTTTATTATTTCTCTTCTCCTGCTGGGTTTAGGTTTTCTTTGCTGTTCTTTCTCCAGCTCCTTTAGGTGTAGGGTTAGGTTGTGTACTTAACGACCTTTCTTGTTTCTTGAGAAAGGCTTGTATTGCTATATACTTTCCTCTCAGGACTGCCTTTGCTATGTCCCACAGATTCTGAACAGTTGTGATTTCATTTTCATCTGTTTCCATGAATCTTTTAAATTCTTCTTTAATTTCCTGGTTGACCCATTCATTCTTTGGTAAGATGCTCTTTAGCTTCCATGTATTTAAGTTCTTTCCAACTTTCCTCTCGTGGTTGAGTTCTAGTTTCAGAGCATTGTGGTTTGAAAATGTGCAGGGAATCTTGTGGTACCAGTTGAGACCTGATTTGCACCCAGGATGTGGTCTATACTGGAGAATGTTCCATGTGTACTAGAGAAGAATGTGTATTCTGTTGCTTTGGAATAGGAATGTTCTGAATATATATGTGGTGTCCATCTGGCTCAAGGTGTCATTTAAAGCCTTTATTTCCTTATTGATCTTTTGCTCAGATGATCTGTCCATTTCAGTGAGAGGGATGTTAAAGTCCCCTATTATTATTGTATTGTCGATGTGTTTCTTTGATTGTTATTAATTTATATAATTGGCTGCTCTGTGTTAGTTGCATAGATATTTAAAATTATTAGATCTTCTTGTTGGACAGAACCTTCAAGTATGATATATTTTCCTTCCTCATCTCTTATTATAGTCTTTGGCTTAGAGTCTAATTTATTTTATATAAGGATTGCCACCCCAGCTTTCTTTTGATGTCCATTAGCATGGTAAATTGTTTTCCACCCCCTCACTTTAAATTTGGAGGTGTCTTTGGGTCTAAAATGAATTTCTTGTAGACAGCATATTGATGGGTCTTGTTTTTTTATCCATCCTGATACCCTGTGTCTTTTGATTGGGTCATTTAGCCCATTTACATTCAGAGTAACTATTAAAAGATATGAATTTAGTGTCATTGTATTGCCTGTAAGGTGACTACTACCGTATATTGTCTCTGTTCCTTTCTGGTCTATTACTTTTAGGCTCTCTCTTTGCTTAGAGGACCCCTTTCAATATTTCCTTTAGGACTGGTTTGGTGTTTGCAAATTCTTTTAGTTTTTGTTTGTTCTGGAAGCTTTTTCTCTCTCCTATTTTCAATGACAATCTAGTTGGATATAAGATTCTTGGCTGCATATTTTTCTCATTAATGCTCTGAATATATCATGCCAGTCCTTTCTGGCCTGCTGCCAATAAGGTCTGCTGCCAATCTAATATTTCTACCATTATATGTTACAGACCTCTTTTCCTGAGCTGCTTTCAAGATTTTCTCTGACAGTTTGGACTTTACCATAGCTCATACAGATTCTAAATATAATAATAAGATTATTTACTAATAAAAATAAGAGCTAACAATTCTTGAACACTTACTATCACATGCCAGTGAGTATGCCAAGCACTTTACATATATCAATTCAATAGTTCTGCTAAGGATCCTATAAGGTAAAGTCATTCATTGTATTATCTTTTTTTTTTTTTAATACAGAGAAGGGAGCAAAGGCACAGAAAATTGAAATAATACCCTCATATCATACATCTACACAGTTGAAATTTAATATACCCTGGCATATTGGCTTAGGACAGGGACTTGGGATGGAGTGTTAAAGTCAGGGTTTCAAAGCACTTTCCATGGAGCCTTAGAATAATATTTTTTTGATGATGGAGAATATTTCTGGTTTACCATGTTCTCCATCTCAAAACATAGTTGTGTCTGCATTTAAGAATGGGGAGGCTGTCAAGCAAGGAAGGCAGTGTGCTTGAAAGTGCAAGTGGAACCAATCATAAGTGATGGAAACAAGTTTCTGTGGGTCTCTCATGTTTTTGCACATCTTGAAGAAGGCACTGGCTGCTTTTTCTCTGAATGGTCCTTTCAAGATGTTTGAATAGTGACCAGCCTTAGAAGATACAGGTAGTGTCTCCCTTCTAAGCAAAGGGTGAGGTGTGTGTACCACCACTGAAGATGATTTGGATTCCCTCCGTTCAGGGTTCAAGATGATTTGGATTCCCTCCTTTCCTGTAAGTGCTTGTGAGGAGGTTTGCTGCTCTTGTAGGGAACCAGCAGACAGAAGGGCTGCTATTGTTGTAAGAAGTAAACTGCCCCTGACGTCTGATGCAGGTGTCCTAGGTCTTTCTGCCAGCATTGATAAGGCTGTGGTGGGCTCATTTGTTAGTTTGAATGTAGGCTTAAATCTCAGCCTACTCACAGTTCATGACAATAATGTAAAACTTACTTCTTCTAAATACAGTGACTCAGTATTCAAAGATAGCTAGTCTAGATTTTTTACATATTAGGAGATGCAATAAGGAGGAGGGGAAGTGGCTTCAAAGGCAACAGAAATTCATACACACAAAAATAGATACTCACTTAGAATTGATGTTAACTTCTAACTATGTTAGCCTAATTCTACAACACAGATTTCAGTTGCAGTTATAAATCTTCATGCCAAAGTTCCCAAATTAGATTTTAATACCATAAAATGTCAATAAAGAGTTTAAAATATTTTCAAGATATAGCATCTTGGGAAAATGGAGTTGAGAATGAATTTATAGACACTCTTCAAACATTGAGATATCCAGTATTACCTGAAACTAAATTCTGAGTAAAAGAAAACAAAAAATCTTATATATCAAGGTTTAAAAGGTTTTTGAGAATTTTGATTTTTTTAGAAAAAATATTTACTTATTTATTTGACAGAGAGACAGCAAGAAATGGAATATAAGCAAGAGGAGTGGGAGGGGGAGAAGCAGGCTTCCCACTGAACGGGGAGCCCAATGCAGGGCTTGATCCCAGGACCTGGCATCATGACCTGAACCAAAGGCAGATGCATAACAACTGAGCCACCCAGGCACCCTGAGAATTTTGATTTTCCTAAGTAGAAATAAAGCCAACTTCTTGTGTCAGGGAAAGAATACTGGATCAGAATTCAAGATACGTGAGGTCATTTTATCACCAACTATGAAATTTGTACAGGATAGTCTCTAGGCCTTTGTTCTTTTCAGATGTAAAACAGATGTCATGAAATACATCATCTCAAAGATCATATCCAACATAGAAATTATGGAATCAGAGTCTCAGAAGGAATTTTAGTAGTGATAGTTTATATGACATCAGAATTTTGAATTATTTTCTCAGCATAAATTTGAAATTGTCATTTTTAGATACAGGGAAGATCATTCAATTTCAAACCCATCTGTTTTATCTCCATCCATTTTTCCCATCCATCCATCCATCCATCCATCCTTTTCTTTTTTCTCCTCTTTTTCCTTTTCCTTTCCTTCTTTTTTTTTTTCTTCTCTTCTTCCTTCTGCCAGGGGGGAGTGGTGGGGTAAAGGGAGAGGGAGAGAAAAGAATCTTAAACAGGCTTCCTGCCCAGTAGGGAGCCCAAAGTGTGGCTTGATCTCATGACCCTGAGATGATAACCCAAGCCAAAATCAAGAGTCAGATACTTAACTGACTGAGCCACCCATGTGCTCCCAAGCATCTTTCAATAATAGTCTTTTTTATATCAAGGTAAAATCTATTAACATAACTCTTATCATTGATCCTCGGTGAACTTTTATACCATAAACTACAAAAATATCTTTTCCTCCCATGTTAGTATGTCAGCTATTTGAAGTAGGCAGTCATAACACAGACCATTCTTTTGTTTTCTAAAGTCTTAATAGCTGATTCCTATTAATTCTTGTATGTGAATTTATATTCCTTCACAGTTCTAGTTGGTCTTGAAATGTGAGCTGTTTCATGTAGGACTCTGTACATCAGACACCATAAATAGAATTCTGTCTTCTCTCCTCCTGAAAAATTTTGCTGGAGGTAGGGGGCATAGTGTCAGAAACTGATCATTAGGGGCTATGGATCCTGTCCAAGATGTTGGTGGTGACGCTGGAGGTGGGGGGAAGCAAGTCAAAACTGGTTCTTCCTCGGGTGGAGTTTTCAAAGTTTAAGCCTAACAGCACAGGAACGCTAATTGGGCAGACTCAAATTCTACCCAAGCAAGTGTTGATATCCTAAAGATCACATATTAGGAGAGAAGGACAATAAACCTCATGAGGTGATTTTTTCCTCGGGTGAGTGTCATAGGGTCAATCAGGATCTCAAAGACCATGTAGCCTATGACAGCCTCCATACTCTAATAATTCCATCATAAGATTATGTTGTTTTTTCACATTTTAATATATATATGAGTCATCACAGATACTTATTAACAGTAAGATTCTCAGGACTTTGAGCATGGAGTGTCTTCAGAAATATAATTTTTATAGCACTCCCAAATGATACTGTTGATGCAAGATGGCTCATGGATAGTAAAATACACGATTTCTTTTTCTTTTGAAATCAGAGACACCAAATCCTTAAGGACCTGGACCATACCTTAGGGATACAAATGGGTTCCACTAGGAGGGAGTCAAAGAGAAACTATTCTACCCGGGTGCTTTATCTTCCACCAAGACCTATTCCCTATAGCACTGGTTAGTTAAATGTTTGTTGAATGAATGATTCCTTGTTCCTGCTCTCTAACTATTGCCAAATCCTTGTTAAAAACACGTTTTTAATTTTAAAACTTCTCTCAATCTCTGTAACTCGCATACACTCCTTTCCTATCTCACGTAGAGTATTTTTCTCCCCTAGACTGCCTTTTCTCGCTGTGGGTCAGCCCACCATTCTAGCTGAGTCCCTAACTATGATTTCAGTCAAAAGTGTCTAGCTGAGCTTTGATTTCAGCCAAAAGTGTCTAAGATCTTTTAAGTACACAAGCAAAAGATTCCATTGTCCAGTGGAACTGCCTATTGTGGGAATGGAGCAGGAAAGATGTAAGGATTTGGGTTTAGGCTCCTAGAAGCATAGAGGTGGGGGTGTACACAAAAATGATGGAGAATCACCAGACTTAGGTTCATTCAGTTTTGTGGAAAGACAGTTGCATGTATTGGTAGGGTATTTAAGACTATCTTATCTATTATACAAAATATACCACAGAAAATCTGGGGCAGGAACTCAGAGGTCTGCAGAGTTACAGAAGGTAGAAGAGCAGGACCAAGAGTAAGCAGAAGTCAAGGAAATCAAGTACAAGCTTACAGAACCCAAGGAAAGAAAGTATCAAGGGTGATAAACTTTGTGACTCCATAGCACATTTGTACACATAAAATTGGGAATCATGAAATTCAGAGTGTGAAGATTTCATAAGAGGTTCATGATGAAGTAAAGCAAATGAGTCTGAGCTAGTGGCTCTATTCAGATATAAAGTAATGAACACAAAACAAGAGAATGAAAGAGTAGTTCGATTTCTTTTTCTTTAGGAGAGAATGGGTTATGCTTGTATGCTGAAGAAGCCAGTGCCCTGAAGATGTGAGAAAATGGAATAAGGGAAATCTGAGAGGATGGTTGAAAGAAATGTAAAAGTCAAGGAGTGGAAAACTGAAGTTTGAATCAGACTATTTTCAGTTGATTTAGAGATATTGTCATGATAGCGAGAGAGAAAATGAAGATGCTCTTGAGTGGGGGGTGGAGTAGATATTAGAAAGATGTGCTGTGTTAGAAGCCTACCTATCTTTTATTGTAAAAGAGGTCTGGGGGCGCCTGGGTGGCTCAGTCAGTTGAATGTCCAACTCTTGATTTCTGCTCAGGTCATGGTCTCAGGGTTGTGAGATCGAGCCCCTGTCTACACTCAGCATGGAGCTTGCTTAAGATTCTCTCTCTCTCTCCTTCCCTCTGCTCCACTCCCCCTCCCCAAGCACATGTGCTCTCTAGAAAGAAAGAAAAAGGAAAGTGAAGAAAGGAAGAGAGAGAGAGGGAGAGAAAAGGAAGGAGGGAGTCCAGAGGTAGGCAGACAAGCGGTGGTTTTGTGGCTCCAAACCTTGAGGAGACCTGGCCCATCCTAGTTTTGCTTTACCTTTCTAGTTTCCCACTTCTCTTTCCCTAGTTGGAGAGAGCTGCTTGCTCTTGTCTTTGTCACATGCCATGCACCGACTAGCAGAGGAAAGGGAAAAGGCATTGGAGGTTCCTTGCTGCCACATTAGGTCTCTTTAAGCAGACTTTCTGGAAGTATCACACAAATGTTGCTTTCCTGTATTTGGCCAAAACTCACATTAGCTCACCCCTCTATGAAGGAGGCTGGAAAATGTAGTCACTTTCCCTCAGTGTGATCAGAATAAAGCTGGGGTTCTCTAAGAAGGCAGGGGAAATGCTATTAGTGTCGGTAACTGTCAGTCTCTGCCATAAGCATGGTTAAAGTTTGTGGTGAGGCCATTTACTTCAGTTTTGTCACTTTTTCCAGCTTACGAGGAAAAGAAGGTATTCTGGCCAGCGCTATGGATTGGGGTGGCCATTACCAATAAGAAAGTGAGCAATTCCAGGACACAAGCAGCAGTACTGCTGAACTCCTGACAGCAAGGCCCAGGATGATGGACTGAAAAAGAATAATGTGCCCTCTGGGGACTGGAGATCACTAGAGACAGAAGGGCTAGGCAAGCAAAGAAGACAGGATTGGGAAAGGAGAGAAGATAGTGACTAAAAACGGAAATTTCCCGTTCACGGAGATAAGGTATTCACAAATGTTGCAAGTCTGATTTGTGGCTGTCCTCGCCTGGCATGGAAAAGTGGAGTACTGTAGTTGATGTACAGGAGTTATAGGAATAAGGCTAGAAGGATCATTAGTAAGGATGATGTCAGGAGGTAAAAGTGGAAAGGGACACTGGAGACTAAAAATCCAGAGAGTCATCAAATCATCAGTGTAACAGAATGAGAAGGATTGGTGTCATGGGCAAGATTTACCTCTGACAGAGAAGAGATTGCTCAACTATCACAGGGAAGGAGGAATGGCAGGTAGTTATTTATTGAGGACTTACTGTGTGGCAATCCACAAACTATGTGGTTTATTTTAAATAGGAAGATGATTTTTAGATCAACTATTTTTGGAGTAATTTTAGATTTACATTAGAAATGCAAAAATCTGGAATGCCTGTATGCCCTTCATTCAGGTTCCTCTAACACTAATGTCTCCGTGGGTAAAACTAGATTAGTTCAGTCGTGTACCACTGTGAAACTTCATTGGGATTTCTATGGTTGTTGCCTTCTTTGTGCAGTTGGACCCAAACTTGTTTGCAGCTGTGTCCTTTTGCTATGTCAGGATGCAGTCTCAGACACCGTACCGTATTTGGTCACCGTGCCTTCTTAGTCTCCTCTGATCTGTGATAGTGTCTGTCTCTGCTTTCATTGACCTTCACATTTTTTAAAAAAAGATTTTATTTATTTATTTGAGAGAGAATGAGAGTCAGAGAGAGAGAGTATGGAGAGGGCCAGTGGGAGAAGCAGACTCCCTGCGGAGCTGGGAGCCTGATGTGGGACTCGATCCCAGAACTCTGGAATCATGACCCGAGCCGAAGGCAGTTGCTTAACCAACTGAGCCACCCAGCCACCCCTGACCTTCACATTTTAAAGAATACTCCAAGGAGTTCTTGTGGAATGTCTCTCAGTTTGTGTTTTGTCTGATATTCTCTCACAATTAGACCAGGATTGTGTGTTTCTGAAGCTACCACAGAGCAGAATCGTGTGTCATAGCATCCTTTAGAGAGAACAGGCTACAATGGCTCAACCATTGGTGATGCCAACCTCCACCATTAAGTTAAAGCAGTGCTTGCTAGATTTCTGTAAAGAAAACTCATTATGTCGCCCCCTTTTTCTACTCTGTTCTTGGGAAGCAAGCTCTTGAGTTTAGCCCCTACCCAGGAGGAGGTATTACTCTCCATTGATTGGAAAGTATCATATCTACAAATATTTGGGCTTCTTCATGAGGAAGATTTACCCCTCTTGCTCACTTATTTATGTATTTAATCACTTATATATATAAGGATGGGCCCATGGATATTTATTCTTTAGGTTTTAATCCAATGCTATTATTTGTTGGTCAAATTATTCCAGTTTTGGCCATTGGGAACTATTTTTACACGAATTATTAACAATTCAGGGAGGCAGGTATTACCATTACCCTTATTTTGTAGAAACTCTGACTCAGAGAGTAACCTTCCCAGCAATTCATATCATACATGTGGAAAGCCAGGAATGTGACTCCAGGGTCTGTGTGCTTAGCTTTGCTACATTTTCAGAGGAAAAGGATGTTCCACAAATGTCAGTTATGAGGTGTCTTTTATCTCACCCCCCTTTTTAGAGGTGGAATAACAGATTTTAAAGCAATTCATAAAGGCAGAAGTTGCAAAATACATGTTTCCAAAGGTACAGTATAGAGAGAAAATCACAAATGGTCAGAACTAAGCCTGTTGCCAGATGGGAAGGGGGGAGAGAAGCATACAAAAGAAAGAGGAGTGATAGGAGGTTGCAGAATTAGTATCATGGAAACTAAGGGAGGAAAAAAGTTCACTGAGGGTTCAATTTGGCTGCTGGGCCACGGAAGTCAGCTTACAGCAAGGAGGGAATGAATTTCCACAAAGCAGTGTAACAGAAGAGTGGAAAATAAAACCAAATTTCAGGAGATCAAAAATTGTTTTAGAGAAAAGAGGAAAATAATTTAGTAAGAAAATGTGGCAGGGTCAAGTGAGTTATCTCCAGGATGGAGGGAGAACCTGCACCCAGGGAAGTTTATAGAGAGGAAGAGCCAAGACTGGACGGGGAAAGGTAGATGATCTGTGCACGAGGCTTGGAAAGGAAGGGCCTTCACCTTGGAGTTAGGGGAGCCTCTCTTCACACACCGGAGATGAGCCTCAGAGATCAAGGACAGTGAGAGGGTTGAGCTAAAGTTGCAGGCACCCTAGGTATGTGTGAGGGGTTTTGGTGATTGCAATTTTATTAGTAAAACTGCAAGCAGGGTCATCTGCAGGCACTGGGGGAAGAATCAGTGAGGTATCTCCCCAGTCCTGTGAATAGCTAACACTGCCAAGTCAGCATGTGGTAGGCTTGCTTGGTGAAAGGGGGCAAGCTGAAGTCATTCCTGCTAATAGAAGCCATGTGAGTGTACACAAAGATCAGAAATATGATTATCTGGATTTGTACTGGATGTTCTCAAGTCAGATGGTTAAAAGTCATTATTTTATGTCACCCTTAGGTAAAAGACTCAGTCTTTCTAAAATGTTCACAATTGAGTATGGTACTAACTTGTTAGGGATTTTTGTCAACATCTTGATACATGAACCTAATAATTATAAAGGCTGAACAACATAAGACTAATGTAAAAAAATATTAGAATGAAAACTTCATTTTCTCATGCTTTTCTCTTCAAGTAATTCTAACTGCAGAATTCTTGGTGAATGTTTTAACAGTTGGGAATTTAATGCCGAAGTCTTACTGTATCATTTGTGTCTGTTAGAGGATATAGGCTTCTTTAATCTAAGCACATGACGAGTTGTTTTAAAAATCTGTCAAATATTCTTAAAATATGAAAATGGAATTTTAAAATTTAATCTGAGATATTAATCACTATATCCATAACACTAATACAAGATTTAAAAGAACATTCTATTTCAGAAGCACTTTTATCTATAAAGTTATTTGAATAGTGATTTGTAAAAAATATAAATTCAGGTGAAGGCTAAAATATCCAGGGGCAGAACCTAATAAGTTTATAAATTATTGTTTAATGTATCCTTAAATATTGTAGATTGCCTTCAGCTAACATAGTTATAATACTCTGCTAAACATGCTCATTTCCTCTATATGGACCAGAAAGAATTTACATTAAAACATACTACTTATACTTAGTGATTTTATTACCATATATTATTGTATACAATTTTAATAAGGATATTATAAATCATATATTAAACAAAAACGTATGCATGGCCTAAGTAAGCAGTAACATTTTGAAGAAAAGAGAAAAGCTATGAAAACATCTACATAGAATTTGGTAATACTGAGAAACAACAGTTGGTGCATAGTAATGATTGAAAGCTTCCTAATACACTGGAACACTGCAAATCTTGAGATACTGTAAGAACAACCTGGTATAGGAGAAGTTCAAGTTAGACACATCCATATCCTCCGAAGTGCACATCATGTAGAAACGAATCCCTCGTTAGAGTGGGTACACACAGAACATCCTTTGTTTGGCACTTAGCAATGTAGACAAAAGTGTACTTGGTTTAATGTGATTTTATTAGATACATTTTAGTCATTTTATATGATAAAAATATACACTATTGCTTTAAATTTTATAACTGTGTAAGTGCATAACTGTTTTCTATTCACAATTTAAAATAAGCCTATTTTTCTGCTAAATAATTCAACCAATAACCTGTGGAAAAGACTAACAAAAATGGTTACATGAAGACTCTTAATGAAAAGCTTAAATGTAAAAAAAAAAAATGGAATATTAATGCAGACCCTGGTCTAAATCTTCAATGATATCTAATGCTGAAAACAAATTATGAAATGTTTTAGATAATTTTGGTTTTTTTCAACATTTAAATTGATTCTACAGATTGAAAATTTTGACTGAAAATGCACAGAACTGACATATTTCATCTGAAGCCACTTTTATATACATTAATTCACTAAAAATGAAAAATATTGTATTTTAATACTACATCTCAGCTTGAGATTCCATAATGTTTTGATATTATACATGCAATCTGCGTCTGCCCTTCAGGTGTCATATTTAAATAAAAGGGTATTTTTTAAAAAAGTTACCTGAGGACGGTAAAGTTAGTACGGTGATTAATTTGCCTTACTGATAATAAAGGTCATTATATCATGTAAACAATATGTTTGAAGTAAGACAACTGCATGGTTGTCTTAATACCGAAGTAAAATTCATTATGATTTCTTAAAAAGACACACCGATAAAATATGTAAGACCCAAATTAGGTGCATATATATGGTATAGACTTTTTAAATGAATGACTGAAAATATTTTACAAATAATTTTGTTCATTATAAACTATAAATGCACCATTCATTTCACTCATAACAATACTTTGCATCAAACACTGCTATATTCAATCTTAACACTCCTCAAATATGAGAAAAACAGTTTCCACTGTACTAAGAAGTGAAATTTATAAAGTCAATATACTATACTTTAAAGCTCATTCTAGATCTAAAATAGTTTTTAAAGAATTTATACACATTGAAATGGGGATTAATTAAAGAGCTAGAAATAAAGCTACTTCTCCTCATTGCAAGTTAATAAACACTGTTGCATTCAAGCAGATTTTCCACATTGCAACATTCAACAATCATGGAGATTTTAGTAAAGGTAAATGGTAGTATATCTCTTTCTTCTGAAAACACTGCTGAAATTTTAGTGCTGCGGTCTTAATGTTTATAATTTGGAAACACATTTGACTTCCAAAATTTTTCAACATAAGGCACAGAGCAACAGTTAGAGTCTAGAAGCAACTAGATTATAAAATAAATACCTTTCTAATCATTATTTGCCCTTTTCCTGAAGAAAGTGGGTGAGTAGTGCAGTTAAAATATGCTTGGAATAATAAAAATGACTGAATTTAAGAAATACAAATAATATTTATGTGCAGAATGTTATTAAAAAAGGTATATTTTCTATCAAATATACATCCTACAGTGTTATAGGTATAAAAATTTGTGAGGCACTTACATTAACAATGAAGGAGGGAAGCACTGAGATTATCTTTTATAACAGCACCAAACCACTTAATTTAATATCTGAGATAGAAGCCGAAGCTAAAGATAAAAGGAAAGAGTTTAATTTTGTATTTGGTGTATTGACAACTTAGAAGTTGAAAACTCAGAAATTTGTCAGGAGAAAAAATGAAATACTTTTTAAAAAGTGTCCTAAAGTTCCCCAAGTAAGTTTTGTATATTCTCTGGTACTCCGAATCACGTGACATAGAGATGGACTCTCAGCCTCTGTGGCAGCACACTTTCTATTTTAATGACTATAGGATATGTATTTTTGATAATTTTTAACTCTTAAAAACATTGAAGGTTGATTTGGAAAAAGAGCATGAACTACACACAACACTGCCTCCATGTAAACTTGCTGATGACCAACACTGACAGTTTTATTATTTTGTAATCTTCTGCAAACTCATCTAAAAACCAAGATGCTTAAAATGGACTTGAAATTACAGGAATCCACTGGATGTCAAATCAGGGAAAGGTCTGGCTTGTGATGGGTGATGAAGGGGCTGAAGATGTGTGGGAGTCTGAGTGTTGTTTATATTACTTAATTCAGCTGGATAGGTTTCACTTAAAACTCCTCCATTCTGAAACTGCAAAACAAAAATAGCAATGCAATCAATTAGACTAGATCTTTCAAGCATCTTAAGCCACTAAATGGTACATTGAAATGCATTTTTAAAATAATTGCCTTGCACATTGTTAAAATGTAGCAACGGTAAAGAATTTGAAGTTTAAGTCATTCAGTGAAGACCAACTGAGCCCATACTATGTGCTACATTTATAACCTTTGGCTTCTCCATTAGATGGTACAGATGTGTGATACACTGGTCTCAGATCAGATGTGGCATCCCATACATTAGAGTATTTGATGAACGAACTGCCTTTGGTTTGGATAGGAACTGATGGATCAGAGAATACCAGCTATGACTCACAGTCATATTTTTCTGACATGAATAGGTTTTACCCAGCTTTCATCACAGTCAAGTTCTGGGTACCTACCAATGAATGAACTGCATTCAAAATTAATACACCGGACTGTGGAACTAGGACTTTCCTGTAAGAGGTCAGTTCTGATAGAGATGTCTTAAAATTCCTAAAATATTATAGAAAGGGAAAGGATTTCTGAAGCCAATTTTTTGTTACATGCTTTTAACAAGTACTATTAAAATGGTCCTAATTACAGATTAAGTTACCAAATAAAATTCCCACTCTCATCCTCTTACAATAAAATTAGTCTAATTAGTCTCTAATGCTCTTAGGGACGGGTAAGAGTTCAGTACGGATTTATAGATTCTAGAACCTTTGTATTCTAGAACCTTTGTATTTTAGTATATCATGAAAGTTGTGGAAACTTTCAAATAGGTTGAAATCGTATCTTCAGTTGCTTCAAATAAAGCCTATGTAATGTTAGATTTGATGTTAACATTAGATTTAAAATGTCCTCCAGAATGTATATTAAATATATAGTAAGAGTCACATAATCTAGGTCTTCAATGAATGGTAGCCATGTGGCATCTTCAAATGGAAGCCACTACTATTCAGAGAATGGTAAGATTTTTTTTTTTTATTTACTTGATAGACAGAGATCACAAGTAGGCAGAGAAGCAGACAGAGAGAGAGAAGGAAGCAGGCTCCCTGCTGAGCAGAGAGCCCGATGCGGGGCTCGATCCCAGGACCCTGAGATCATGACCTGAGCTGAAGGCAGAGGCTTAACACACTGAGCCACCCAGGTGCCCCGAGAATGGTAAGCTTTGAATAAATGACTCTTATCAGTCATAACACGATGCATGTCAGCAATTCTCTTTAAATATGTTGTCATAAGAAGTGCCGTCCAATAGAAACATAATGTGAACCACATAGGGAAGTTTAAATACTTCCCTGGGGGAATATACAGGTCCAGAGATTTCCTATTACCTTACTATTAGTCAAGAAGTAATACAAAGTAGAGGGAGAAAATGAAGAACCTGTGGTAATGAAATTTTAAATTATGATTAACTAAAAATTAAACTCAATGATTAGCTTGTCAACAGTTTACTCAAGTTACCCACCTATGCCACATCACAGCACGGTTGTGAGGTAGACTGTAACCGAAAACTAAATTTTGAGATAATTGAAGGATGTTGGGAAGGAGGATATACTGGACATATATCAGAGGAAAAACTTCCACTGCTGTTTCCTACTACAAAGCTCATCTACAGACAAACCAATGTCTGAAAGATGTCATAAAAAAATGATTACAAATATGAACTTGAATCTTTGTTGCTAATCTATAACTTTAATACATAGTAAACAGAGACCAGTAAACTTAATTTGGATCAGGATTTTATTCAGAAGCCTACTTAATTAAACTTTAAAATGATCTAAATATTTTCTAATGGAAAAGCATGAATGTAAACCTACATTCCCAGGGAGCCATAGAGAGCAGCTATCATCGTTAACTTTTTTTTTTTTTTTTAGTGATTACTTTTAAATTTAAAGTGTGGTTGCTGGTAGAGTTTGACACTTTAAAAAAAATACAGGGGTGTCTGGGTGGCTCAGTCAGTCGAGTATATAACTCTTGATCTTGGGGTTGTGAGTGAGTTCAAGCCCCATGTTGAGTATAGAGCTTACTTAAAAAAAATAAGTAGAAATTTAAAAAATAAAATGAGAGAAAACCAATGAGTTAGGCTTTTTAAAAAAATGTCAGAAGAAAACATTCCATCTTAAAGGATAAACTGAGGGTCTGGCAGATAACATGGGTGTACTGCCAGAGAATACAGAGGAAACGAGGAGACTGAATTCAGGGATCACCAAGGACAAAAGCATTTGAAGAAAGCACAATTATATTGATGATAATCCATTTAAAAAGATTTGAGCTTAAAAAAAAAATTTTTTTTTTTTTTTTGAGAGAGAGAGGGTATGAGTGTGTAAGGGCAGGGAGGGGCAGAGGGAGAGAAAGCATCTTAAGCAGGCTCTACACCCAGCATGGAGTGGAACTCTGGGCTCAGTCTCATGACCCTGAGATCATGATCTGAGTCAAGATCAAGAGCTGGAGTTACCCAGGTGCCCCTAAAGAAATTACTTTAAGAAATGCAGATATATTTTCGAACTCTGAATTTTTAAAGGACTATAATTAAAAAGAAGAGAGAAAAACCCAAGGATCTATTCTAAACAAAACATCTAAACAAAAATCTTTTCACTAATTTCACCTGGTAGCTTATGGACATATTCATGTTGTCTTAGCCCTTGACTTGTTTCTCCTTTACAATTCAGGTACTCTATTACTATTAGAACATAGCAATATTAGAAAAGTCCTGGCTTATAAAAAAATAGTCACAGACATAAAAAGTTTATGTGTATTTCTAATGTGAGAAGAATCCCTGAAAGGGTTTATTCAGAGACTGCTAAAACCCTTACCTTGTTTAAAAATGCCTGTGGAGCTGGCATTGCTGAGTTGTAGGGCATATGAGCCCCATGGCTGGGCTGTGGTTCTGGCTGGCACTGGTACATGGACATGGCCCCGGCATAACAGGACTGAGGACTGACTATGGTTGACTCTGGATTTAGTCCATGTGTTTGGTTTTCGGGAACTTGTAAACATGTGACAAGATCTTCTAAATTAGTAGTAGGGTATGGTGATGCGTCAAAATTCCCTATGGGGAAGTCTAACTGTGTCCCCTTGGAATGTTGTGGTAACACAGACTGATGACAGGGAATCAAGTTCTGTGTGTATGGCCCAGGATCGATCTCAGGTTTGTAGGGAAACTCTTGACTGGTCCCAGTTAAGTCCGGAAAGACATTATACTGTTGTAGATCTTGCTGAGGACAACTCAAAGGCACAGGTGGGTTAGAGTTCCAATGGGCAAACATACCATTCACTTGCATGTGCTTCATTTTCTGACAGAGTTGCTGTTGCTGCTCCACTGCTCTGTGGCTTTGGTGGGGCTGCAGCTGCTGCTGCTGTTCCAGCTGCAGGTGCTCTTGTACCATACAGCTGGAATTCAGAGCCCCGGACTGCTGGTAATCCGAGTACCCAAAGGTAGGCTTATTTAAAGAATCTTGGACGTATGTCAGGATTTCATCTGTTATGTCAATATCTCTGAAGTCATCCTCAACCGACAAGTCACTTCTGAAAAATTCCTCATTCTGCTGCATGTGTTTGATATCTTCAAAATCAATGCCTAGCTGTTTCATAATGCTGTACAAGTCACTATTTCTGTTGTCTGGAAAGAGCCCTGATTGACCTCCAGAGAGTGTTGGGTTCATTTCTTGAGAATGACCTATTTCCTCATGTTTCAGGATACTATCACTTCGCATTGGTGTGACAGTGTCTTGCCAATTACTGCATTCATTCACAGGCTCATTAAAAAGATTTCGTTCAAACGGTGTGCTACTTGAGGCAGGACAGAGATAAATGGACTCATTCTGTTGCATGATGGCAGCCAGGAGGGAACTGGGATTGAGAGAATCCTTACTGAGAGTTGATTTGGTAGCAGAATCTCTGCCACTTGTACCATTTTTAGTCCTTATTGGTAAGGGATCCATCATAGGAGGAAAAGGGCTGGTTATCTCATATAACACAGCTTCTCCAGTAGTAAACATAAAAGGCAACTTCGTATTTCGCTTTCGTAAATGTTCTGTTCCTTCTTCCTCTCTAAAATTGAGTATAAAGAAATTGGTATATATTAGGAAGCGTTTTTAGCATAAAAAATTTTAAAAGAAAAACAGCAAGCAAAATACACTCTAATTGAGTTTGATAGTAGGGAGCATGAACTTAATATTGACATACATTTTTCCTAATGACCAGTGCTATAAAACTTTTTAGACAAATTGAAGTGTTTTAGAATTTGCCCCAAAACTTAGTACAGTCATTATTTCCACCTCAGTGCTCATCCCTGACATCCTGCAGAAAAAATAAACTCTGAGTGGAATAAAGATCCAAATATAAAAATAAACTAAGAATTAACCATCCTGGCCAGGGTGCCCCCTGTGCAGAGCAATCCAGGATTCTGTGCCCACTACAGCAGCAGTCACTCTGTGAAAGGTGCCAGAGACATGCAGTCTACACAGAAGAGGTTCCTTCAGGTTACTCCTTCGTGACTGGGAGAGGTAGCTGTTTTACCTAATTAGAAAGTCAAAAATGAGAAAAGCAGATGAATATGCTCCAAATAAAAGAGTAGGGCAAAACCAGTAACAAACTAAATAGTCTGATAAAGACTTCAAGGTAATTGGGAGAATGGATGAACTCAATGAGAAGTTCAACAAAGAGATAAGAGTTGATTACAATAACTAAAATGAAAAATAGATGAGATCAGCAACATAGTAGGAGATGCAAAAGAATAGATCACTGATCTGGAAGACAGGGCAATGGAAAGCACCCAAGTCGAACAGCAAAAAGAAAAAGAGGATGACTTAAGGGCCTTCTGTGACCACATCAAGCACATGAATGTTCACAGTATAGGGATCCCAGAAGAAGAGAGAGAAGAAAGGGGCAGAGAACATAGTGAAGAAATAATAGCTGAAAAATTCCTTAAGCTGGGGAAGGAAACAGGCATCAAGGAGTCTCAAAAACAATAAACCCAAGGAGCTCCACACCAAGCCCTATCAAAGTTAAAAGCAGCAAGAGTAGCAGCAGCTACTTATATACAAAGGAAACCCCATAAAGGCTGTCAGCTGCTTTTTCAGCATAAATTTTGCAGGCCAGAAGGGAGCATCATGAGGTATTCAAAATGCTAAAAAGAAAAAAAACCTATAAGCAAGAATACCCAACAAGGTTATCACTCAGAATTGAAGGATAGAGGAAGAATTTCCCAAACAAAAGTTAGAGAATTCATCATGACTAAGCAAGCCTTACAAGAAATGTTAAAGGGAGTGCTTTAAGCAAAATAAATAAATAAATAAATAAAGCATAACCAGAAGAAAATTTTGCAAGGAAAAAATTTCACTGAGAAATCTATAGTAGAGGTTAATCAATCAATCATTTGTAAATGATTGATTTAACCTTATGATTGTTAACAAAGATAGTAAAATCAATTATGTATAAAATTAGGGAATTGAAAAGATGGAAGGATGGGAGGGGTAGTAAAAACAGTGCTTATATAACATGCTCAAACTTAATATAGACTGCTATATACTTGGGATGTTATATGTGAACCTGAAGTTCCTCACAAACTAAAAATGTATGCTAGATACATACACACAAAAAAAGAGAAAGGAATCCAAGTGTAACACTAAAGAAAAATATCAATCGCAAGGGAAGAGAGCAAGAAAATAAGGAACAGGGAACAACCACAGAAACAATAAAAAAAAAAAAAA